>JAOTQG010118938.1:0-10926 GCA_025631175.1 Iris virginica | reverse complement strand
ACCCAAAAAATGCCAAAGAGAAATCGATCTTCAACCATTCTGAAAAATCAGAATGTGACTTACCACTCGAGCAAGACCGAAGGAGAAGGTGCGGCGGCGGTGGAGCAAGACTGAAGGAGAAGGTGTTTGTTCGGGAGAAAGACTTACCACTCGAGCTGTAAATCGGAGGACGAAAGAGTGATGAACGGAAAAAAGCCCTTCATGCTTCTTGGAAAACGTCATCCGAACGAGTTGGACAACAGCCTCGATCGAAATGGATCCCAACGTCATCCGAACCTAGATTTGAAATTGAAAAATAGGAAGAGAAAAGAGAGAGAACCCGAGAGAATTGAGAAAGCCTGAATCAAAACCATTATAAAGAAAAACCATCAACCATCCTTCAACAACAGTTGCAAATTCGATCTACAAGAAGTAGCAATTCTCCCAACCATATTCCTATACATGTTTCTTATTGGAATATGGAATTTTCGATCCAGACCAAGGCATCCTCCAGACATGGATACTAAACTTTCATGGGCTGAAGCCTTGCATCCTGACGAACTAGATGAAAAGTTTGACACTTTCCCTTCATCCAAAGCTCAAGATGTAATTCGAATGAGATATGATAGACTTCGAAGTGTGGCTGGAAGAATCCAGACTGTGGTAGGGGATATGGCGACACATGGGGAAAGATTTCAAGCTCTGCTCAGCTGGAGAGATCCAAGAGCAAGCAGCCAACCCATCTCTTCCTCATCTCCGACCAAACCAGTCCAAATCTCAACAGAGATCCACCGCACAGAGACCCGCCAAATAGAGACCCACCAATCTCCTCACCCCCAACAACCAAATCAGGCTTCAATCTTTCCAATCCAACTTCCCAAACTGCATCCAATAATCATAAACACTCCCTAGAAATCAAAACATGCACCTACAGTAAAAACTCGGCAAGTAACCGCATAGTATTAATTAGAATCACCACTCCAAATCAGAGTTTTAGGAGTACTGAATTAAAGAGGAGAAGAAGAAGGGCTTCTTGATGATTCCTCCTCCGCAATTCTTCCTCTGCTTGAAGAAGCCCTTCGATGTCTCCTGCTGCTGTGGACGCCATGGATGATGAAGCGGGAAGAGGGACATCAATGGGATCTTGGTTGATCGGTACCGAAGAGGCACAATTGTTGAAGAATTTCAGATTTTCTTTATATCAAAAGGCTATAAGACCATTTTGCCCCTTCAAATTTACAGAAAAATCATGAAATATCGAATTTGGTACAGAAATTTAATCTAGGGGGCGAATTGGGTTAAGTATTTTAATTGGGGGTGGATTGGGTCAAGTATTGGGCTGGGGGCGGACTGGGTTACTAGGGATACCTTGGGGGTGGAGAAAATTTTTTCCCAGAAAGAAACAAAAAGCAGTGAAGAGAACACAGCCACCCACAGCTCCAAAACCCACAACTCGCTCGCAACACAACCCTTCTTCCCCTCCTCCTTGGGGTCTATCGCTCGCTCGCTCTCTCTCTCTCTCTGATATTTTTTTTTTTTTTAGGGTTTTTGTGGGGGGTTTGTTATAGATCTTCAGCCAGCCGCATTGCAGATCTAGGGTTTTTGGGTTTCCGACATTTTTGCTGTTCTAGTGAAATGGCCACGCCTTTTCACTTGCCTGTTACTGCTGCTCAGGTCCTTCTTCCTTCCCCTCTTCCTTTTACTTACATGTGTGTGCTTCATTTCCTTTATGCGTTTGGGGGTGTATGCTGCAGGTTGGAACGTACTTTGTGGGACAGTACTACCAGGTGCTACAGACACAGCCTGATTTGGTTCACCAGTTTTACAGTGATGCCAGCACTATGCTACGGATTGATGGGCATTCCCGGGAGACTGCTACTGCAATGCTGGTACTCTTTCTTTTTTGGGGGTTTAAAGCTATTGTGTATTTGCACTTGTGAAATGCGTGATGCGTTATTGTTGTAATTCAGGCTTGATATGTATATGAGAAAAAATGGGGGAAAATGTGAATTTGGGGTTCGGGTTTTTAGGCATTTTACTTGAGCGTGTGTATTAGGTTCTTACTGAGTGGACATTTTTACCAGATGTTTGACTATTTTTAATTGTTTTTTTCCTGTTTAGGATTTGTGACTTAGCTTTAGAAAGTTTAGATGCATTATTATTTTTGATTTTCTTTTGATAAAAGATGAATTGTATTAGAAAAGGGGGAAAATAGAAGAAGGCAAACCAGGGATACACCAGGAACAAGCAAAAAATAAAGAAGAAAAAGATAAGACAAGAGTTGAAGTAAATTAGCGTAGAGATGGCTTTGAGACCCCGTTTTCATTCAATCTTTTATCCATTTCTGTAGGTTTTAATTTGTGAATTAAATCTGTATTTTTGTGCTTTGTAATCAATTTTTTCCCGAACAAATTACCACTGAAGTCACGTAGGCTTGAACCTTGTTTTAAAACTTTTGTCAAACTAAACTACCTCGACGCTTTGCCATCCCGGAAAACATCCTGACAGGCTAGCTTGAAGACTTGAATTAAACTAGTTCTGCAGTAGTCTGAAGAGCAGACAGATAGACGATGTTTTGGTACTTCGTCATTGAATTAAGGTGATTTGAATGAGCAGTTTCGTCCCTGGGTGTTTCTATTGTAGGGTCCTTTGGATGTATTTGAGTTAGGCAGGCTTTTAGCTTGGTTTGTTCGGCATGCTTACATGACCTAATATCTGATTACTTTTCTTCTAATCTTTACATAATATAATTTATCATATGTTCACCCAGTTGTGGATACTAACATGGGAATGTAAGAAAAAGAAGCTAAATGCATTAAAGCTGTGGAGAAATTTGATAAACTCTCTCATCCCAAAAATTGGACAGCTATCTTCTTGAGGAAGATTCTGATGCCTATTCTTGTGTAGATCTTGTTAATATTATTTACTAGAAAATACCCGTGCCCTCGGACACTGTGCCAAAAAAATTAATTAAATACTTTTAAATAATATATCATTTATAAATAAATAGAAAATATTTATATGCGATGGCACAAAATGAAAACTATAATAACTTAATTAAAATTTATATAGAACAATATTATTAATATTTTAAAATTAATAAGTTATTAATTATTAATTATTAATTATAGTAATTTAAATAATATGAAATTGGTTATTTAAAATTATTTAAAAAATACACTCTTTACACCTTCTCTCTCTCACCCACACAGAACACATAACACAACTCCACATGACAACCCCACACCCACTCTTTACACATTTTCTCTCATCTATACACAACACCACACACACTCTTCACATCCCATACATACTCTCCCACCATTAGATACAAATAATTGAATGGTTGAGATTAACTAATTTTTTTCACTATTCATAAGGTCACTTTCAATGAGTAGTAATACAACTTGATCTTATACTGTTGCTCTCTTGCCATGGACGCAGTTGTGACACCCCAATATGATCCATGTACCCGCTCTTTTGAGGAATTCTTTTACCATTAGCTTAATTGGAAGAACCCACAACACCTAGGTTGACTCTTAGTTGTGGTGACATGTCCTACAAGTAGAGAAGAAAATCCTGGCAAAGAGGCGGAGAAATTCGTTCCACGAACCTAATTGTTGGTGATAGAAATGAGTGATAGTGGGCATTTGAGAAATTTGTTACCTAAAATTGTACTTGTAGTTGTTTAAGAGAGGGACTGACATGTGTGAGTGTGTAGGTTCTAAAGATAAATGCTTGGTTTTTTATTTTACCTAAATAAAAGTAATGGGTCTTTAATATGTTCTATGAATATAAAAAATTTCAGGTTAAAGGATAGTATCAAAATATTTAAACTGATTTCTTGGTAATGTTTTTTGCAAAATCTAGGAAGTGACATCAATATTCCATCATCCTCTATCGTTAGCAGAAAGGTCTTTTCATAGTAGTTACTGTTAAGTACCAAATTAAATTATTGTCCACTTGGAAACTGAATTGGTATTCCATACGATGGTCGCCTATAAGGGTAGTACTAGATATTTCTGGTGTTTACAAGCTGTGGAGTGCTCACATCATAAGATTGTATATAGTCTAGAGAGTAGGTATTTACTAAACACGCACCAGCTTATATCAGAAGTACACCACTCAGAATTTCAAGTTCTGTACATTTGAAACAGTTTCCTCATCTCATCTCTTCTTTCTCCCTGTTAGCTTCTTCCTTTGTAGCTCTGCATTTTCTTCGAATCATGAACTACTTAGGTTGCTTGACTTTGTACTTGCAAAAACGCATATCTAAAGAAAAGTTTCACTTCGAAGTTTAGAAGTACTCAATTTATTGTATTTGATGTAATCAATGGGTTTGAGGTGATCATAATTAGTGTTTGCTTTGAAGTGTTTTTTGTTACTATTCGAATTAATGTTGCTCTATTGGAATTCCTATTCCTACACTTGCTCTTCATTCCTTCTATTTTTGCACTTTTTTGAAAAAACTATTCTAAATATGTATACTGTTTTGGTTATTTCCCCGGTTTGTTCCTCGTCGTTCTGCAGCAAATCCATGGGCTTGTCATGTCTCTCAATTTTAGTGGGATTGAAATCAAGACTGCACATTCTTTAGAGTCCTGGAATGGTGGTGTGCTGGTGTTGGTTTCAGGTCTAGTGTATTTGAAGGATTACAACAGCAGAAGGAAGTTTGTGCAGACATTCTTCCTAGCACCTCAGGAGAAAGGCTACTATGTCCACAATGATATCTTTCAATTTACAGATGAGGAGCCAATTCACCATCATCCAATGGCATATTTAGCTCAGAGCAACATTGATTCGAAATTGAATGTCCCAACCGCTATTGGGGAACAAGGTATAGAATTTTTTATGTAACTGAGCAAAAATGACGACTTTGTTATTATAGTCATGAGAAACAACTCTGATTCTGAAGTTTATGTGAAATTCGTGATGTTTTACTTTTCTTTTCAATTGCAGGAAGTTTTATCAATTGAATTCTGTGGGTTAATGTATTCAATAAAAGTTGTCTATCTAGACTTGTCCTGATTCGTGTTTTGGACTCATATAGATCAAAATCTACTTGTGTAGAAAGGGGACAAAATCCATTATCCTCATTCCTCACTCCGTTTCAGTGTATTCCTTTTTGGCTTTGGTAATAAAACAAAAATGTGCGTCCATAACTATTTTCTGGATCCACGCGTAAATTATTTCTTTCCACATGTTCTTTATGATAAACAAATGAAATGGCTTGTCTAAAATCGACACTTCATTTGAAATGGAACTAGAAGGAGTAGTACATTGGCTGATATTGGATCAAACAACTGTTTTATGTGTTTTCCTGAATCACTTAGCTAGCTTTTCTTCTTTCCCAGAACTTCTTCCTTTTTTTCACTTGTGAATCTGCGCCAGTGCTTTTTTTTTTTTTTGTTTCTGTAACATATGGGTGTATGAAACTGTGGTTTGTATAGTATCAAACTACATGCTGGGTGGAGATATTCAGGCCAGGGAGTTTGTGGCACCTGCTGCGGTTGAAGAAAATGGTCCAGTTGACAATTACAGCTTCCAAGATCAGCGGTTGCAACAAATCCCTGAGGCTGAGAACATTTTTGAAGACAATTATGCAGTGCAATCAAATGGTTCACTTCAAAATTCGATACACCCAGTTCAAGAGCATCTGTCTTCTGTTGAAGAACCTGTTGGGGAGCCCCAAAAACACACATATGCTTCTATTGTAAGCATCACATCTTTGACGGCTAAAGAGTAAAATTATGCACCTACATTGTTCCTGCACTTAAGACTGAATGTCCTCGTGATTTGTTCTGGAAGTTGCAGGTTGCTAAAGTGCAATCTGTGCCATCAGTACCTTCTCAGTCTTCTTTCGCCAAGAACGCGTCTCCTGCTTCTGAGTGGAACCATGTATCGGAGCCCACTACCCAACAGTCATTTGCACCAGCTAATGCTGAAAGGTCTGGAGCTGAGGCAGCGGACGATATTTCAGGCGTAGATGATGAAGGTATCTTTCCTACGGCAGTTTTAATCTGTTAAGTAGCCACTTATACATATTATTGTAAGGACTATAACCTTGATGAAAAATTTCCACTCATCACACAGTCCTGGTCATTCCGTTTTCTTAAAGTTACTCTGGCCTTCCTGTGTGACGTGTGTATATCTTTTTGTTATTGCTGATTAAACATGCGTTTGTTTGTTTGTTTGTTTGTTTGTTGTCATGCATTGGGCTATCTCAGTTGAAGTGAAGTCTGTTTACGTGAGGAACGTGCCATCTACTGCATCTGCTTCTGAAATTGAGGAGGAATTCAAGAAATTTGGGAAAATCAAATATGATGGTGTGGCCATTAGAACACGGAAGGTTAGATCTTGTATATGCTTATTGAAGTTTTCTCTTTTTCCACGAGGAAAGAAAGGAAGCTTTAGCTCTACATTTATGTATGCAGGATATTGATGTATGCTATGCATTTGTTGAGTTTGAAGATATCACTGGTGTCCATAACGCTATTAAGGTGTGAATCTCTTTTAACTAACTCTCATTTTGCTCAACAGCTTTCTCATTTGTACATACATATATTCATTGTCTTCGTTGGTTTCCAAATTGAATTTTATCAGTAGGTGTTAATTATTAGTCCTGATTTTTGCTACTCTTTTAATTTCCTACTGCTACTTTTGGTTTACTGATTCCATGACGGAAACAATGGTTGAATATTCTTAAGACATTGCTAAATATTTAAGGTAAAAATGACAATCAGCATGCAAGAGTAACTCTTCTCTATTGCTTTGCCTTTCATCCTTTTTTCTCCCTTCCCTTTTTCGTGGTGGTCAATACAGTTTGGATTACTTCACATGCTCGTGCCCTTCCCTTAAAGGATCCTAGATCGCAACATGTACATTAGCTTGCTGTATGTTCACTTCTCTTGCTGTTCGTATGCGAAATGTAGTTGCTTCTGCACGCATGTCTTTCAGAGAGCCAACTTCGAACTTCTGATTGCTTGTTAGTTGGGTATTAATAAGATGATCTGGTCCCAAGTGTTTGTTAGAGTTTTGCTGGATTTTAAGTTTGGGGTTTCTGAAATAAACTAATGCAGCTCTTTGGTTTCTTTTGTCAAATGTATTTTTAACTTTGTGTTCATTTCGGCTATGTATGCTGCCTTGAAATCTGCTTCGCATGGACCTTTTATTGTTCCGCTGATCATTGTGTAGGCATCTACTGTTGAGATTGCTGGACAGCAAGTATACATTGAAGGACGGAGAGCAAACAGAAGCAATGCATATCGAGGTGGAAGTATGTACCTTGATCTTTTTTCCAGTATCATAGATCTCTCAGATCCGTTTTTCTAACTAATTAATGTGTATCTCATTACTTGTGCGCATCTCTAGTATTACTATTTTGGAGGCAACTGTTCTTGTGGTCTCGGTTTCCAGATTTTCCACAACCTAATGCAAGCAACCTACTACTATTCTTATGAAAGAATACGCGCCTTGAAGATATATTCGAGTGATGGGATGAGATACGAAACATGTTTCATTCTTTTTAATTTTTATGGAACTTTCCTTCTTGGCCTGGACGTTTTACCTTCAAGTTTCAACTTAGTTTCAGGGAATGACATGTGCTGTCATTAATTTGATTGACATCACTTCTCTGTCAACAAAGAACATTCGGAAGTGCAGTAAGATTTCATCCAATAGCATTAGACTTTTGCATCAAATGCTAGGATCATAGTTGTTAGCGCGCCTGAGGCGTGACTAGGCCACAAGGCTTACATGGCGCACACTATTGTGCCTCGCCTTGCTTGAGGCACGCCTCTTGAAAGAACCTTTTTGCCCATTCAGAAAGGTTTGCTTGACATACTATTCGAGGTTGCAAGCAATATACGCCAATTGGTTTGTAAACTATTTCTATCGAAAAAGGCCCTTGTATCACATTAACGCTGTCCAATTATCCTAAAATATTTTTCTTTGTGACTAAATTTCAATTGTTTTAATATATGCACGACACTTGAGTGAAGCCCGTGCCTTGTCTTGCGCTTTGTGTTAAAATTTCATGGACTGATTCTTGTATACCCACTATGGAAGAATATTCATGTGGTATTTTTGCATATTTTGCACGTGTGATACATGTACGAAGTGCTTGGAAAAACCTTTTTAAACAAATATTTTTGTAGGAATCTTGTATACAATTTTTGCTATAGGTGTCATATCCATCAGGAACTTTCTGGAGGAGTGGTGGGATTACGGTCTTCAGGTCAGAGTTTTATGGCCTTTAGCTCTTAAATTGACGGGTTAGTGTGAGCTTATCCATGCGGTTATGCACTCTTCAAATAGGAATCCATTTTCTGAAAGATCCTGGCTTCCCTCGCGCCAAGGGCAACTATTGCATCGGCTCTCTCCCGAAGGCTCCAAAGGTCTTTTGTGCACTTTTGTGCGCCTTTTGCCTTACATAATGGCTAGGATGTTGTACAAATCTCAAGAGTTCATCGGCTGAAATAAAAAGCAAAGAATGTAGCTTCTTCACTTAAGGACTCGTCACACTCGCGAGACTCATCCGGCTTGAGGCCAAGTACGTCTGTTTTTTGGATCTCAATGAAGTCCAATTAGCCTAGTAGCATTACTGCAGGATTGATAGATGATGGTGGATCTGTGGCTTACCCGGTTTAACTTTACTGAACTTCTGTTCAATTCTTTCCAAAGTGTTTTTGATTCAATTGTCTATATTGTCCCAAGTGATGCGGTACATCTTCTACACTTCAGTTATTTATGACTTACTCTAGATGATTAGTCAGACACGCTGACACTTTCCCACTAATGTGCACACTTGCAGAAGGTTGCACGCTTGAACTCAATTTTTTTTCCCATTTCAGTACTGATGATTCCACAGTATAAAATGACCCACCGTCTTCATTTTGTAATTCTCTCTTCCTGCATCACCTCTTCTTTATGGATGAGGGTGAGCTGAGTACCTTATCAGTAGCTTCCAACATTTTAAGATTGACCTCTTCAAGTGCCAGACATGAAATGTTTTATGAATTTCATGCGGCACTACTTGCTTCCGTAAGTTAATTTCTGGCTTACCAAAATTTTTTTGCTGGTGGAACTGACCTATAACCATCGTCCCATAAGCTTGGGCCTCTTCTGCTGACATAAAGATAACTCTTTCGATGTCTTTTAATGCAATCCAGAAAGATTTGTGCAATCTTTATACAATTTATCCAATCATGTCCTTGAATTGTGATGGTGTTCTTGTGAGTAAAACGATGTAGAAGAATACGGTCCTTGGGTTCCCTTTGTTGGAACTGCTTATCTTAATTTTTGTTTCAAATTGGTCGGCTCCCCTTTTTATCCTGGAAGATCATACAATTACCTCCGAAGGAGTTGGCCGCTCTCATGAATGGTATAAATACTACTGAGGCTCTGCCTTTACTCATGACGATCATATTTCTTGTTCAATACACATGTTCTGTATTTAACTATTCGGCGAAGATATTATACACAATGCAAGCTTTCTGATAGCATAGAGGCCTTACACCTGCTTCATAGTTATGAGCGAGAGTTGTTTTTACATACTATTTTCTACACATTATTAGCAACTTCCATAAACCAGACTTCTACATGACTATATACTCAGGAGGCAACTAAAAAAGTTTGCAATCTATGCTGCCAAAGATATCATAATTTGCTTGTACCTTTTGTGATGATATATAATTTGATTGCGCATTAAAGTAGCTATGCTGTATCATTTTCGTTTGCCATAGGCCGAACATTCTTTTCAGTTCATGACTTCATGAATCTAGATATCGACTTCGCCATGTAATATAGGTAGAATTACATTCCGAGTTATAGCAGCAGATCCACGGCTTGATGCATGATAAACTGAACCCTTCAAGTATTTCATCTGTCAATTAAATGGTGCTTCCTCACCCCCATTCCTTAAAAAAACAAAAACTAAAAAATCTGGTAAAAATTGACCCTAGTTTCCATTTGAATATGAGATATGTCTTCTCTTGCAGCTCTTAACGTGATGAAATTTCTTTGCAGGTGGAAGAGGTAGAGGCAGGAGCGGCTACCAAACAGAGGGAAGGGGACGATATGGTAGGAGTTTTGGCAGGGGAAGTGGTCAAGATGGAGGTGATCGTGACTACAACCGGTCAAGAGGTAATGGTTACCATCGCCAAGTCTCCCGGCAAGACAGGGCATATTCTAGTACTCAACAAGGGTCAAGAAACGGGTATAGTCAAACAGAGTGAGGAACTTAGGCTGCCTTCAAGCCCATGGAAACGTCTTTGGGTCAAATGTCAGTTTTGGTTTATCAATCTTTATAGTTCTGAAGAAGCATAATTTTACAAGGCGGTTTTCTTAGCTGTTCTGGGAACATGCATCTCAATCTATTGAATTGGGTTGCCTCTCAGTTAATTTTTGACCTACACAACACGATCCTAATGGAATGGTTAAGGCAATTTTGGGTCATTGTACTGGGGTTTAGTCTATAAATCAATAAGTTATATTTTTTTTGGTAGTGTTTTTGGATGTATTTAGTTTCCTGATATCCCGATTTACGAGTATAAATTCAATGTTATGTTGCATAGGTATTCCCTATTTGTCCCTATTTTACCATGTAAGGGTGTTTCGGGTTCTTGTTATCATTTTCGCCATGGGTGCAACACCCATGCCAATGCAGTGGTAAAAGGGTAGGTTATGCTAGGATAGGCTAAGGGCTAGATCACAAGTCTCATTTGAGACAATATGAGAATACGGAGAATACGGAGAATATTCGATTACATATTAAATATCACACCCAAATATCATACATATCACTGTCTATCAAAATTACTTTTCATCTACTACCCTTATATATATACACTCACATAAATCAATTCAAACTTTTCACATCACATTCTCTCTCCTCCTTTATTAATTCTCTCCTCACATTCAAACTTTTCACATCACATTTAAATATTA
>JAOTQG010118927.1:0-10926 GCA_025631175.1 Iris virginica | reverse complement strand
GAACCGAACCGTGCGGTTTGAAAATTTCTCGAACCGTAACCGAACCGTCGTCGGCCGAAACCAAACCAAACTCATCGATTTGGTTTGGTTCGGTTCGATCGTCGGTTTGAGCGGTTTGGACTAACACCCCTACCTCCACCTTCCTCTCTCTCTCTCTCTCTCTCCCTCCCTCTCAGGCAACTAATCAACTATTCCTCCCTTCACTCGTGCGTTGTTATCGAGGGGATGTGACATGTTCTACAGTACACAAACCTCTTGTGCATATACTATAGATTCGACAATATAGAAATGACACTGAAATTGATTTTTTTTAGTTGCTCATTGATATTAAGAACTATGTCCTTACTAATCCAATTCGACCTCGATTACGTAACTAGCATTAGCGGATGAGTCTCCCAGCGAAGAGTTTTTATATACGATGAGACTCGAACTCGAGACCTCCCTTAAGTAAATTTATGCCGCTTACCACTTGGACGAACCGTCACTGAAATTGATAGGAGTAAGCGACAAGAGTTCGACTATGTCCGAGCGACTATATATGGGGTGGTCATATGAACAGTATAGGGGATATAATGATGCGTGAGTCAAAGTCATTTTAAAAGGGAAAATGCTAGTTCAAGTGGCCCAATCAATGATTTTTTTTTATCTTTTATACAAAATAAATATCTTGAGCCAATGATTGAGATAAAAGGAAAAGGAAAAAAAGCAAATAGAACAGTAAACAACATTAATCGTTCAAACTAACAGTCCTAACAATATCCTATCTATTCCGATCTGTATCTACAATATAAAAATACTCATTTTAATAAATAATAATTTTTTAAATTTTAGATTGTGTTCACTTTGAGGATTTTTATCATTGAGTTACAAAAATGACAAAAATTATGTTCATTTAGTAGTTATAAAAATCATCGTTTTCTCTCTCATACCTACTATTTTTCATACCCCTATACCTATATCCTAATTCAAATAATATTATATATCATTAATATTTTTTCATATATTTTAAAACACCAATCATCTATCTCTCACCATAAACCTTAAAACCATCATTACTACCTCCACAACACCACCGTCGCCACCATTGCGACCGATGCCACTGAAATCACCACCAAAACTCAAATGGAACAACCAAACCATCTAAGTTTGACTTGAAACTAATTTCTGGGGGACAAAGTAAACTGAAAACACTAATTTAGTTTGAACCTATACCTATTAGAAACATATAAGAACTTTTACCACTACACTACACTTCATTGTTATATTTAGTTTTCAATGTATACTATATATATTTAAAAAACAATTATACATAACATTAGTCGGGGCGGGGCGGGATGAAAGCTAAACCCGAACCCGATCAAGTCTTTGAAAAACATGAAAAAATCGAATTTTTTGGGGCGGGGCATCATCGAATTCGGATCAGGTTCCGAGAAATTGCCATCCCTAACAGAAAGATTGCCAGAGTGGTCAGAAAGTTTTGGCATCAACACAGACGCCCAATTATCATCCTCAAACCCTTCCCCACCGCTTCCACCCTCCTCCTCCACATCCCTCTGGATCCCATCGCCTTCCCTTAGATCCTAAATTAATAGAATAATTTTTTTTAATTAACTCCTTATTTTAAAGAGTGTAATCCACTTTTCAGATGGACATTCATTTCTCGAAGTGCATAGATGCTGCATATATCAAGCCAAAATAAGACTTGAATTTGGAATACAACTCCCCCCCCCCTTTTTTTTTACTGATAATTAATGCTATAGTTATAAAAAATATTAAAAAATAAAAAGTGACATTTTTATTTTTTTACACACGATTTTGACATTTTTACCTTTCCAAATAAATATTAAAAATTAAAAAGGGAGGACATTTTGAGAAAGTAAAAATGAGACATTGCTAACCTCCTACAACTAGTGGGGATATTAGTTAAACCCTTTAGATAAATACATATGTTTATTTAGATAAATACATATGTGCAGTTAGATAAACATATATGTGCATTAAAATAAATAAATATGTGCATTTAGATATACATATTTGTGAATTAATTAGATAAATACGTATGTGCATTGAGATAAAACATATATATATATGTGCATACTATAAATTTATATGTGCATTGAGATTAACACATATGTGCATATTTATGTGCATTGAGATAAAACACATAAATACATATATGCATACTTATGTACATCGAGATAAACACATGTGTGAATTGAGATCAACACATACCTGCCTACGTATATACACCGTACAACTCAGAGGATTCGAAAACAAAGAAGAATAAGAAGAAAAAAAAAACAACATCAATAACTAAAAGAAGGGAAAAAAATGAGATTAAAAAAAAACAATATCAAGAACCTAAAAGAAATGAACGACACATTGAAGGAGTGTACGGCAGATCGATCGATTGGAGGTTGGGGTTTTAATTTTCGCACATGATTGAGGTTAGGATTTTAAATGTCAGACGCATAGGCGAAGCAGACAACAAATTGATCGTCGAAACTAATCTTTTATTGGTGGCAAAATTTGATCAAAAAATTTCCTTCCTACATTGAAGAGAGAACAGGGGTTTGAAACCCTAGAATTTGTGATGGAGGGAAAGAGAGAGAGGGAAAGATCGAGGGAGAGGTAGGGAAAAAATAAGAAGCAAATAAATTAGAGGAATATCTTATGCTTAGATTATAAATCTGATTTATTTGATATTTGATATTTGAAGTCACATCATTTTCTTTTTACCTCTCTCCTACATTTTCACTTTACATATCATAGGTCCCACAATTTTCTTTCTATCTTTCTTCAACTTTTTCACTTTACATATCAAATATTAAAATCAAATATCGCACGATATCGTATTCATAATCTGAGTATTATTTATTTTTAAACTGTATTTTGATCCTTTACTCATCAAATTTTAAGAGTGTAATTCACTATTCAAATGAACACTTCGAGATAAGAGCCTAGACACTCCTAGATAAGAGCCCGAGGCGTCTCATCAAATTTTGCCTTATTTTGGTACACACTCAAAAGGGTATTAGTACACTAATTTTAAACTGAGGGAATAATAACCATTACTTCGTATTAGAAGGCGTGTTTTGAAAATGTAGTCGGAAAGTTTGGTCGGACCGATTAAAATGTTTCTGCGGCGCGTGATACAAAACGAGAATCACCGAATCACTTATAGCAAGTAGCATCGATAAGAATGGACGGGGAGGAAGAAGATTTCGTATTCTACGGAACGCCGATCGAGCGGGAAGAAGACATAACCAGCCGGAAGAAGAAATCCGTTGCGGAGGCCTCCGGTCAATTGCGAAGTGTCGTCCCTTGGAAACAAGAGGTGATTACAGTTTACATACTCGTCCTGTTCTGGAGCATGATATACCCAATAGTTTTGCATATTTAGGGTTGAATTATTTCTTAATTAGGGGTTGCAATTATTATTCCCAGCTCCATTTCTTACAATTTGTCGCTCTGAAGCCATATTTAAGCTGCAGATTGAGTTCAGCTGTTGTAAATTCATTGTTTGTCGGTACACGCCGACTTATTTTGGTTTAAGTAGCTTTTATTTTTAATATTTTAGCAATGCTTGCGGAGTGCGGAATTTGATTTTGCAGTTTGAGTGTTTATTTATGTAGAAGAAGTTGTCTGTCATTAAAAGAGTTTTACATATTTATTTGTGTGTATGTTGACTATGAGATGATGTACTTCTCAGGTTAGAGATGAAGAAGGAAGGAGAAGATTTCATGGGGCATTTAGTGGAGGTTTTTCTGCGGGTTACTACAATACTGTGGGCTCTAAAGAGGGTAAACTTTGGCGTTTGATATTTTGGGTTCCTCGAGTGTGTTATATTTACTGAATTGTGTGTGTGAAATGACGCAGGGTGGACTCCACAATCATTTACTTCATCACGGAAAAATAGGGCTGAAATCCAACAACAAAGTCTTTTTAACTTCCTGGATGACGACGAGAAAGCTGTATGTGTTATCTTGTTGGTCTGCACTTTTTGATCTCATAGGGAAGTTTTTGCATATTCTGTTAAATCATTTTAGATTAAATTTATGATGGTTAATGTTAGTAGTCAACAAGAAATTTAAATGATGTAAGACTAATAACAAAAAGAAATTGTTTGACTGTGATTTATGTTTACTGGTATGACTGTTGATTTATGTTTACTGGAAGAATATGATATGGAGTTACTGTATCATATGTTCTATAGCTAGCTTTATCATCGGATTACTGCTTAAGCCCTTTCTCTCGCCCTTGCTCCTCGTAGACCGATGATAAAACCAGCATTAAATGAAGCCTGTAAGCTGCGGAAACTGAATGATGACTCCAATTCATTGTGGTTCAATTTGGATAAAGTTTGCCACTTGACCTATGCCTTATTTGTTGGAACTCATGACTTTATATCCTTTTGCTTTGAGAACCTTCATCAGTTGAGCCATGCACAGAAAATTCAACAGAATATCAATTGTGTAGTGTAGGCTGCACTGCACAACCTGCAATGCACCTATGTTGATATTCCTTTGGAAATTTTTTGCGCATGTAACATTTTCCTTATTAGTTACATGATCGCTGATTAGTTGACAATTGGCATGCCGTTTATTGGAGAATTGAGATATTAGATGATAAAGTAAAAATTTTCTGTTACATGAGTTTTATGGAGGGCACAAAGATCAATATGGGCCAATCTTGTAAACTATATATGGAGAATCGTTGAATAGCAGTACTACATTCGAGTTATTACTGCTAGACTAGGCAGGTGGGTGGCGGGTATCTCGGTGTATCTTTTTATCGACCTCTGCATTTTTTAATCGATTTTTATCTTCTCATTCCCTTAAAATAAAAATAAAAAGTAATAAAAGAAAAAAATGTTCTACTGCTAGAGGGTAATCACAGATTCTTTCCATTGTGATTTTCAATCTTTGCGTACATCGATTTGCGTTCTTTTCAAGTGGTTAATTGGATATAATCCTTTATAATATTATTTTTGAGTCATTATCATGGCTAAGGAGTGTTTTCACAAATATTTCTTGGTTGTAATGATTACTTTACTGGCTTACCTTGAAAAAGAGAACCGTGTAAAATCGAAGAGGGAGCTTCTCACTTGATCTTTTCGCATTCTAGGAAATGGAGGGCAATTCCTTGGGGACATCTATGCAGTTTGATACATTTGGATTTACAGCTGCTGAACAAGCTCGTAAGCAAGCTGAGACAGAACAACAAGAGAGGTTATATCTATCCCTTGCGATAATGATTTACTCGATTTGACTTATCAGTTTTTTTTTAAAAATTTTAATTTGGTGGATTTGTGGAAGCAGACGCAAAGTTATTAGGAATGAGACACAAAAATTAAGTGCATTTTTAATTTCATTTTTTTACATCAAATTAAAGGGAAAATTGGGCAAAGATGAAATAGAAGATAAGTAAAGAGATGATGTAGGGAGAGTGTTGCCATAACCCACGGTTAACTACTTGAACCGCAAGCCAGTGTAACACTTAGGAAAGTTGATGATTCATGTGACGAGAAGATACTTTACCCGATACCCATTTTATGAGGATGAGAAAGTTTGCCTACCTGGGTAAAAGTAGCTTTTGAAGGATCAAATGATAGTTGGGAAGCCTGAAATTGAGGAATGGGTGCACTCATTGGCCAAGATTGCAAGTCTGCAACTAACTTATTACGACACTCAAAGGCCCCTCAGTTGGAGATGCCTTTAACACTACCACATTAGCATGCCTCGGCCACTGTAATTATCATGAAGCTTCTAACATGCCCGTAGATGATGAGGCTCACTGCAATAACCACGGACACGTGGTGTGCCTGTTTTAGTGCATCCATTATCGTGACTGCTACGATCCAACCAAAAAAAAAAACTGCTAGGCTTTACAGGAAAATCACTAAGATCAATTGCGCTAGAACCAAAGACAAACATTTCCTTTTCTTTGTTTTCTAGATGAATAGCGACACTTCACAATACCGTAGAAAACTGTGGCAGTAATCTTGCTGGCACCGTAGCAGCACTTTTTATAATACACTGTTCATCCAGAAGGCTGCAGTTCTACAACCCCTTAAACAGTTGCGTGAGAAACCTTAAGCATATGATTCAACAAAGGTGGATATTGCTATTATTCCTTAAGAACGAAAGAGAAAAAGAAAACCGTATACAAGTTGTCTCTTCAGGGTAAATGGTAACTCAATAAGGGTTGATGTAACTTACAACAACAAAGCCTTAATCCCAATCACTTGGGGTCAAGGGTTGATGTTACTTTCAAAAAAAAAAAAAAAATCTTAACAAATTGACCATAGAGGGTAAATGATGTTCTCCTAGGATTCATGCACTGTATCTGCATGCTACAAGCAAGGAATAAAACAGAATACAACAGATTGAGCTGTGACCTGAACCTGGTTAGGCATATATATATATATATATATATTGTAGCATATACAAATTGCACCTTCAACCCTTACGCTGGCACAATATGCATAACTTTAAACATAATATAAGGTTCCATTTCTTGTGTGATGCATTATGAAGAAATAAACTAATTTTCTTTGACTTCATTGAATTGCAGGCCATCAGCTATTCCTGGACCTGTTCCTGACGAAATTATTGTTCCTGCGACAGAATCAATTGGTTTGTTTCAGCTGTAAAACAAAATTTTTGTTTTGTTTTTCAACATCTGTCTATATCTTCATGCTCTTGTGATCAGGTGTAAAATTGATGCTAACAATGGGATGGCGGCATGGTCGTGCAATAAAAGATTCGCGTAGTAATACTCGTATGTTTCCTTATCAATATCGATTCATATTTGGACCTGCTGGAATATGTTGTTTAACCGCGCATAGATTGGTGTTGCATTTTCAAACATAAACTTGAGTTGTAGAAAGTCATGAAGCATACTGATAATGATAATTACTCTGCTAATCCACTCGTAGCCACAGCAATATATACTTCCTTGTCTCCTTTTAACTATTTCCGACTAACTTGATTAAACTTTGGTCGGGTATTTATAAAATGTACTCCCTCCGTTTCGTTTTTATTGTCCACTATACTATTTATGAAAGTTTCAAAATAATTGTCATCTTTCCTATTTGAGAATAGGACAATTGATTTACATCCACAAATTCCATTTGGACCCACTTTTCAATTCATCATGTCCACACAATTTACTTTTCTTAAACATTGTGCAAAAGTAAAGTGGACAATTAAATTGAAACGGAGGGAGTATTTATTATTGAATACTTACCAACATTGGTATTGACAATTTACTTTATTGTTATAATATATTTAATTTAAAATCCGATACATGTGTATAAAAATAATATCTTGATATTGTCTTGGGATGGATGCTCTGAATTGAGCAAGTAAACCCCAGCTTTTCAGGATATTCTATGGCTCCTTCACCCAGTAGTTGATTGATTTTAGGTTTAATGATAATAATTTAACTTGGACGTGTGATGTTTCCTTCTACGTGCTTGGCCTCTCAATTCACTTGCTTCGAGTCCCCTCAAGAGAATATGTCCCCATGTCTACCACGTTTGGCTGTATGTTATTTTTCTTGTTGGTTTGGGGAAGGGGGGAGATTGTTGAGACTAAAGCTCTTACTGGAAAATGTTTAGAATCCCCTAAAGGCAAACGGCCCCTCATAAACGTGGGCTACTGCCACTCAGTGTCACGACAATGCTCATTAGTGTCACGACAATGCTCATACTTGAATACATATGTGGCAGAGTGGAGATAGTCCCTTGATACATACACTCACATTTTTATACGCTATATATGTATGTATGTATATATATCCCTTTTTTGCATATCTAAAATATATGGGCTTTAACTGCTACTTCAGAAACATTGCTTTAATGTTTGCTATCACCAAATGGAGGCCCGGAAGTTAATATCCTACTGAGGACTAGTCAACCAGGAACCATGGACCCTTTTCCATCGTATGAATAAGATGGAAGTTAGCATTGGCAATAACTGTTATTTATGTATAGTCTAACTGATATTACATTGTTATTGGATGCTTCATCTAGTGCTATGTAGGCATCTTTATGTTGTTCTTTTGATGCAGACGCTCGTAGAGAAGCTAGAAAAGCTTTCCTTGCTCTTTCATCTGATGATGGAAGAGCAGAGCTTGCAGGCTCTGAGTCGGTTGAAGAGGAAGTAATGAATTTGGCAAACCTACCTACTGATGACGATAGTCAGTTTAGCAAAAGCACACCGGTTTGACTACTACCCTGCTGGTCATATTGATTGAACTGGTTTCGCTTTTAGCTTTTGTAGAGTTATATCATTCATTTCTCATCATATTGCATATATCATGGTGATAGCATTCATTATTTTTAATGCAAGTATCTGCCTAGTAAATGAGCCATTTAGCAAATGAGCCATTTGGTTTCCAGGAAATTTCTCCCTTTTTTGTTTTGATTTATTTTGTATGTGCATCTGTATTCTGGAGGTGTAAAACAATGCCTAGAAGAATGTGGCAGGAACAATCATTGAGAAGTTGGAGATCCAAAATGTGAGCTTGAGCTTTCCAAATATCTGGAGGACTGCATTTTTCTGAATAAGTGTTCCAAGGGGACTAGTTTTAAGGGTAGATTTTGGTATCACATTGACTGAGATTGTCATAACTGTGACTAATGTATTTCTGTAATTCAGGTTTACGTGCTCAATCCAAAACAGGATATGCATGGTCTAGGCTATGATCCTTTTAAAGGCGCTCCTGAATTTAGGGGTATGTAGTTTCTTGACGTAAGCAAGGCTAAGTTGGTATTTGGAATTTCGGAGCCTCTCACAACTTGTCTTGTAATTTCAGAAAAAAAGAGGTCACGCCTATCAGGGAAGAGGGATGTGGGGCATAAAAAGCCTTTGTCAATTAGAGAGAGCCTGTTTGGTTTCAAATGTAAGATCTATACCTTTCTGTATCTGCTTTAATGTCCTAGAACCCTTGGTCCTTGATTCTGCTATCGCTCAGGTATTGTTCTGTCTTCTTAATTGCTGGCTTTGATTCATCAGCAGGAAGGGTTGCTCCTGGTTTTGGGATTGGAGCACTTGAAGAGCTTGATACTGAAGATATGGATGTATATACATCAGGTTGGTGTTGTGTGATTACTAATTGAGAAGCAGTTATTTCTGTGGTTTTGAATTCTGTAATGCTGTTCATGCACGAAAAAAGAGAGGTGGAAAACAATAATCCGTGGGGGGGGGGGTGAGTGGAGTGCATAATGTTATGTCTACCTGAAACTCCATTGCTTTCTTGCATGCACGTTTTTAGTAGTTTGGTTCCTGATCATAATTATAATACTTCGACATGCACTAAATTTGGACAAGTAGGGGATGATGTACTCATGAGTGGCTTGCATTATTGTTCTCAATCATACTTTAGCCTGGTTTCTTGGTTTTCAAGGTGATTTGGTATTAAGCATTGGCTATTCAAGTGTAATTGGCTTTGCATGTATATTAGTTCACACCCTTGCCTCAATTTCATAAACGAGATTGAAGTAGCTCTATGGATATCGCTCTTTTTTCCTCCTCCACCTGTCAAGAACTTCGTGGCTGGTGTATTGGATCTTTCTTTCATATATAACAAAATCTGCATAGTATTCGACTGACAATCTACTTTGAACGCTCTCGCTCTCTCTATAGTTGAATTTTAAGCATTGTTAAGAATCCTGCAGTGCAGGTTTGCAAAGTCATTGAAGTATGCCGCCTACCCCTGCAACGATTGATGCCATTTTTGTTATTAGAACTCGCGACTTCTAGTCTCTACCTTATCGCTGCACTAATCACTATGCTGGCCTTAATAACAATAAGGACTCAAGTAGAGCCTTCTGCCTGAAAGGATCATTATTTTATTGTAGGTTGCATTGCTTTATGTACCTGGTACTTAAAGAGAATTACCCCTTCGTTTGTCCTAATATTGTTGTACATTGTGCTTTATACCATGAAATTATGATGGGAAACCTCACTGAGAATCGCTTTAGCCACAACCGCAGCCGCATTGATATTCATTTCAATTTTCATCTACATGAGCTCTTATTGTTTTCCCCCAACCTCAAAGAAGAATTTGAACTATGCTGAAATTTTTTGCACAAAACATCATGTTTTGCATGTCTAAAATTCTGCTCACAGGTTATGAGCTCGAGGATAGTTATGTTAAGGAAATTGAAGAGCCTACAATGTTGATGATAGAGGATCAGAAAAAGTCGGGTGTAAAGGAACATGGTATCTTACCTGGTTTCAAAGTTGCATCAAATTCTGACCGCCAATTAGAGAGGTAAGTTTTGATAAAAGCTTCGGATGTACTATGGTGAAAATTATTCGTTCTTTCTGGTTTGAATTAATTTCGTCTTTGAGAATGTTGTGTTCTATTCCTTTATTCATTTTTTTCATCATTATTCTCTATATTTTTTTATTTTTGGATAAAAGAAGAATATAAATGATAGAGAAAGAAGAAATCCACCACAAACATCCAAAAACAACGGATGCACATGAAATTACTCTATAGCAGCTTTCCAATTTCTAGCTAAATCTCCCAAAGACAAGCGCTGGAAAGCGCCAAAACTCCTAGCCCATAGAGAAGGCTGCATAGTAATCTTCTCCCACAACAATGAAAGCGATAACTCTCAATCCATATTCCACAATAAACTGAATACGGCACAATCCCAAAGCAAAGAAACATCCTTCGATTGACCAAAGCCCACATGGCTAATCATAATGAACTCTTCTACACTGTGAGGCATAATGCATGTCTCACCCCGTACACCAAACAACTTGCACCAAAGACTCCGAGCCATCAAGCAATGCATAAACAGATGCTCGTGAGACTCGCTAGCTCTCATACACATGACACACACATCTAGTTGTCTCCTTTGCCGCCAATTATTAGTGTTCAAAAGGCCAAGGACCATTGACCAAC
>JAOTQG010118916.1:0-10927 GCA_025631175.1 Iris virginica | reverse complement strand
ATCAAAGCTGGTGCTATATAAAGGGAGAGACTCGGTCTTGCGGAGGGACACGGAAAATTCTGCTCTCTCCTTGACTTGTCAGATATTCTCGTCATCCAATTTCTTGCTTCTGTTCGTTGGTGAATCTCCTAAGTGCTATAGGAGAATTCACGTTCCCGTTGTCCGGCATCCTCAAAGCACATACGTTGAGGGGACAAATACGTTTTAAGGAAAACGTTTCAGAACGTGCCTCGGACTGGTTTTCGTTGCTATCTGTTGCTATTCTCCGTAACACTATGTTTATTAAAATGAGAAATATAAAAATACTCATGTATTGAGCTGATTTATCAAAAACCTAAAAATTAGAAAGAAAAAAAAAAACAAGAAAATATTGGAAGAAGAGAGATTCAAACTTGCTTCTGGATAAGTTAAGTGCTTATCATTTATTTTAGTGATAAATAATGTGCAATCTTTATTGATGACTAACCTTCTTAATTAGATTAGATTAGATATGATTATAAAAAGTTCACCATTTATTTTATTTTCTTTATGATTTTGAATGGGTCATGGCGTTGAAAATATTTGCGTTTGTCATTAAACTATACACATTTTTTTAAAATTGTCACTCAACTAACTATTTGGGGGGAAATCAAGGGGTGACTCAGTGGTAGAGCCGTGATTTACAATATGTAAGGGGACAAGTTCTATCAAAAAGAAAAAAAAACGAACTATTTGGAGAAATAAGTCACTCAATTTCAACTTTTTTTTGAAATTGTAACTCCCGTTAAAATTTTATCCAAAAAAACTAACAGTTATGGATGAAAACAAATTTTACAAAACATGCTGATATACTTATGAACACAACAAAAAAGAATTGGGCTAAAAACTATTATTATGTATCATGTCTATAAAAAGTTTGTAAATATATTTTTAATTATGAATTTGGTGCACACATTTATTTGATTCTTAAAATTTTAATGTCTTATCCATTAATTATCAATATATTCTGAAATAAATGTGTGCACCAAAATAGTAATAAAGAAAATACTAAAAAAAAATTATGCAAATAAAAAAGTGTATATCATCAATAGATTAAAAATTATTATTATTATTATTATTATTATTTATCTTGACCGGGAAGAGAAACGGGTTGTGATTTCGAACCATTAGATCGGTTGCTGCTGCGATGCGGGCAAGGCAATGAACCATTTTTACAGGTTAGTTTTTCTCCTTTGGTTTGTCGAGGGACACATCCCTCCCTCCCCTCCACGGGCCTGCTCTGTTCTACTTGAGTGACACACACACACACACACACACGAAAAAGAAGAGAAGAGCTAACCTCATTGTTCTCGTCGTTAATGCATCGGCTTCTTTCTACAACTGTCTCTCTCGGACACTATCCACGCGCCGCTGCAATTCTCTCCCCTTCCTTCTCTCTCTCTCTCCCCTGAACCGTCTAGTCTACTACCCTTCTCCCTTTTTAGGGTTTTGAGTTTTGGTTCATTCCGATTAGTATTACTTACCATAATGGAGCTCAAGTTCATCTTCAATTTCTCATCCCTTGATTCTCTTAATTGACTCCCGAGGATTCGAATGTCGGAGGAGCCGCCGGTTCTTGGATCCATGAATTGTGCTGCTGCTGACTCGGAGGACCTCCCCCGACCGGTACTCGGACCGGCTGGTACTAACAAGGCCGCCAGATTGCTGGCTGAGCTGCGCAAACCAAAGACTAAAATGGATCATAAACCCCTACAGCAACAACAACAGCAGGTGAAAAAGTCTCCTCCGTCCGTCACTAACGCGCCTCCCCCGCACTCGCATTCCGTTTCCGCGCCGTCAATTCTGAGGAGGCAGCGGAGCCACAAGGGCCTCCTGACCTCTTCCAACTTGTCCATGAATGCCTCTTGCTCGTCCGACGCCTCCTCGGATTCTTCGCGTAGTCGAGAGTCTTCAACCGGGAAGATTAGTAGTCGCCGGAATTATGTGATGACCGCAGCAACTACAGCCACAGCTGCTATTAGGAGAAAGCAATGTAGTTCCAGAAGTGGAAGATTTGAGAACGTCGCTGCTGCTGAGTCCGATACTTCGTCGGATGTTTCTGCTGATGCTTTGCTTGTTCGGAAAAGGTGTGCTTGGGTGACTCCTACCACAGGTGTGCTTAATTGTGTTCAAATTCAGCTCATTAAATCGTGTGTTTTGACTTTATACAATGTGCATTGAGTTTGTGGATTTTACAGAATAATGCATCATGCTCATACGTCAATTTGCTGATGAGACAGGGAGAGCTATTTTGTCGTCGTTCTTAATGTTACAAATCAGGAACCCTAAATTAGATTTTAAAAAAATTGGAGTTTTGCTTGTTGCTTCTGTGGAGAAACTAGTTATCGAGATACTGCTAAAAATCAACAAGAAAGAGAGCAAATCGAAAAAGGCGTGTAATCATTTTTGGCATGAGTCAGCTCTTTCCTAACCAGCTGCGATGCGCACACGATTCAACTGTCTCTTCTTCCCAAACTAGCCTTTTGTTCATCTTCAAATTAAGTAGATATGAAAGTAATGAGTAAAGTAGGATGTCTACTTGTAAGGAAACACTCCCTCCATTTCAAAGTAAGTGTCTTGTTTGAATTGACACTGTACTTTAGACAAAACAATTTGAATCTACCAAATAAAAGAACTTATGGACACAAATAGCTTAGGTGTGGGACCAATAAAAACATGTTGACGCAAATCCTCATTCTTTTTGGTCGCCAAAAAGGGTATTTTTAATGAACACTTGTTTCGGAACAATCAGACTAGGAATAGCAGACGTATAAGTCAATGGTAGGTTGAAAGAAAGCAGTCCTAGTATCTATATATTGATGATTTTTGGATTGGAAGCTCAAGGTTTTCTTCTTCTATTGTGTGTTTCCTTTATTGGCGAATGAAATGCTATATAAGCACTATTATAAGCAAAGTTCTGTGATAGTGCACTAACGACAATTTTGTTGACGCCGATACACTTGTGCGCATTTGCACAGCCATTAATGCACATTGCAAAGGTTAACGAGTAAGAAATGCTATATGTCTAATGCATAAACGAAGTGGAAACTTTGGAGAGTGTGATTATCACTACTTCTATAACAAAAGTAGAACATAATTAAAGCCCTCTAGGCCATTGTGATTGACATTTAATCTTTTTTCTCTTTTTCCTTTTTCCAGAAAAGGAATTTCGTTTTGTTGTGCCAATGATCAAATTATGGAGGAATGGTTTTTAAAAAATTAAGTATTTTCCTTAAAATGAACCAATATGTTTGTAACCAGTAGCCTTTGCTTTCACAGAGATGAGTTAAATTAATCACTTGCTCAACATTTGAGATGAAAATTTATGATGCCTTGAACTTAATGCAAGATGATTCTAGGAGAAACAGAATGAGTCTATGAGGAAAGGGGAAATATTTTCATGGAATTATCCTCGATCTTATGAGAAGACCCAAACTGAGCTTTATTTTCACTAAGCGCTTCCAGCGTGGACGAAAGCACAAATTTGAGGTGTATGGAGGGCCCATTTACATGTAAAATTGAACTATTTTTGGTTCTCTTTGCGATTTATTCATCTTTCTAATCATATAATGGGAGACCTTAGATATGTGGGAGGACCTAGCTTTTACAGTTATTCCTTCACCATTTACACGTCTAGGGAGTTTCACCGCCTGGCCCTCTTACGGCACACATAACTGTTAGGTGATTAATGCTTATCAAGGATGAAACAGTTGTCTGCAATTGCCTTTTGAGGGTGTTATTTGCAGAATGTTCAGGACAACCATTCCTCGCCAGTTGGTGTGCAAGTTCATTTTTTAAAATCTAAAAGAACTCATGCCCTTATAAGGATGAGGAAGAGTTTGATCTGGTCAAGTAGAGCATGATGGTATCACCCATGGAGAAAGGTATCCATAAGACATCTGAGTATCTGACTGAATATACGTAGTTGGTGATTCCAAGTACCAATATTGGATTCTTCATGGAAGAGGAAAAAGAATGAGGAGGCATAAAAAGCTTTCCAAGGAGAAGGATAAAAAGAGAGATAACAAAGTTATGAGATGGGATACATTGAAAATTGTGGTAGTCTTTGACGTATATGAAACTTTTGGTTACAATAATTTTACTGGAACATAGATTTAGAAACACAAATGCATGCAAGTTGGTCAAAATCATGAGTCTCAAAGAAAAAAATCATTATAGACCCTAATACCGGTTACATGGATTATATAAACTTTATGATCTGAAATCTGTAATGCTCAATTTTTGGTCACTTCACGAGACATGAATGATTTGCAAGACACCGTAAACTGTCTTACATGTTTTGTGCATGGATGACAGTGTCGTTATATGGGCTATGTCTCCTCTAGTGTTATGACCTCGACCACCTCTCGAATGATGAATCGTCAAAAATGCCAAATTAGTCGCAAACAACCTGAGCTTTTTCTCACCACAGATTTGTTTGTAATTTACAAGTTATGAAAAATAATTGCTACTAATATTTTCTTTCCTATTTTGATTAGGGCAAGTAAAATTGCTCCGCCAAATGCCTGAAATGTTTTAAAGCAGCCTCTGTTGCGTGGAAAATGTAAATTGAGTTGGATTTAACAGCAAAACTCTATGAAAATTTCCCTATTAAGTAGAGTTCCCTTCATTACACTTCCCTTTTCTAAGTCACACTATTCAAAACGCTTTACCAAATAAAGAAAATATAAACATGCATTTACAAAGAAACCATTCAAACACACACACACACAGTCATTTCTTTCATATATTAATACTAATACCCTAATAGTAATGTATCATTATCATAACAATACTAATACTGGGGTAGACTTATGATGGGATATTGTCTTTTTATCTTTGCTACTGAACTAAAAGGGTAGCTGATGTCTTACCCCTTCCCACTAATATGTATGAAGGCAAAGGATACGTATTTCCGAAGAAAGTTGATCAATGCGGTAACATTTTTCTGTCTTCTTCTCATCTTGTGTGGGAACGCGCGTGCTTGTTTGTTGAAGGGAGGAGGGGGGTGAAGAGGGGATATTGCTTTTTCTGACACTATTTATCTTAGTAGAATCTCTTTTCCCTTGATTTCCAGGTGCTAGATGGCAACATAAATGTCTGTTACTGAGCATGTTTCTGAAAATAAATGGATAAATTGTGCGGTGTGTTTCTACAATTTTTGGTTTACTCATGGAACAATTATATATGAACTTGGGAACATGCTATTTTCTACGGTCCATCAACCTCATTGATCTCTGGGTTTCCTGGAAAGTTGCTGGAGTTTTACCTGTCATCAGACTCTAGCCTGAGCTTGCTAAGTGGTTATTGTGGTGTTGGAATTATTTTTGGCATTGGAAGATCTGAACTTCTGGATTTAACCTATTTCAGTTTAAGCTTGAGGCGTGTAATCATCCGTGAACTCTTTTCTTTGCATGTTCGTAGTCTAAAACCCATTTTCCCAGAATCTCAAGCTACTAATTGGTTTTTATTTTGCTAAAGATCCGCGCTATGCTGCTTTCCATGATGAAGAATGGGGTGTTCCAGTTCATGATGACAAGTATGTGCCCTCATAATGCTACCTTGTAATGTTGGAAGCAAGACAGTTGAATATGTTTTTGTTATATGCAGCTTATTGTACTTAACCGCTTGCAGGAAATTGTTTGAATTACTCAGCTTATCCACCGCTTTAGCTGAACTGTCATGGCCTACCATTCTCAATAAAAGGGTTATGTTTAGGTATATCAGTGAAACACTGTCCATTTAAAGCTTTTTAGCAACTAGAGAATGCCTGTGATCACCAAATGGTTGCTTCTATATAATGTGTCATGGCTGATTTCAAACAATGTCTTGTACGCAGAGAAGTATTTCATGATTTTGATCCTATGGTTGTCTCCAAGCTTAACGAGAAAAAGATAGCAGCACCAGGAAGCCTTGCCAGTTCTCTTCTTTCAGAGCTCAAGCTGCGAGGCTTTATTGAAAATGCACGCCAAATGTGTAAGGTATTTGCTTACCCGTTCTTCCTCTTTAACTGCTATTCCTTGTGTAGACCAAATATTTCTAGTTTATTTAGTGGATGAATCTTTCTAATTCCCATCTTTGGGAAAAAAATGTGTAAACAATTAATTTTTAATCTTGTAAGAATGACATAATAATCTCCATTCTCGATCTTGTTAAATGTGGAAGGTTATAAGCCAGAAGTTATTAAAGTACATCTGATAAGAAACAACTTACCCTTGCCATAAATTCCTCCTTTTTATTTTTGAAATGCCTAGAGATATTCTGGATTCTTTCTTTCGAAATATCCTACTGATTGATTGATACTCAGCTTCACAAAGCTCTCAGAACTTGATCACTGTATATAACAAACCTGCTCACATTGCACTTATGTAAACTAGGAACACATGACACTCAGTTCTAGGACGAAATTGGAATCTTTATGTCACAAGTTTGAACAAATAAAGTGTACTCCCTCCGTTTTTTAAGTGTCCACTTTCTCCATGTTATGTGAGAGCTTTATGTCGCTTTCGGGACACTTAAAAGGAACCGGAGGGAGTATCTGTTTGCAACAACACATGTCTGACTTTAGAGATGCCGTGCTGATGGTGCAGATAATAGAGGAGTTTGGCTCTTTCGACAATTACATATGGGGGTTTGTAAACCATAAACCTACGGTTAATCAGTTTCGCTATCCACGGCAAGTGCCCATCAAGACATCAAAAGCAGAGGTGATAAGCAAAGACCTCGTGAGAAGAGGGTTCCGAGGAGTGGGTCCTACCGTCATTTACTCGTTCATGCAAGTGGCTGGAATAACAAATGACCATGTCATCAGTTGCTTCAGGTTCCAGGAATGTACAGCAGCAGGCGATGCAACAGATAATGGTGACGAGAAGGCTGAAGGGAAACAACTTCTGGAGGATGCAAATGGTTTGGGGCTAGCAAGCGTTATCGATGACTTGAGTTTAACCACCGAGTAAAATGGTCAGGATTCACGTACGTCGGGAAAGGCTAGTCAGACAGTTTCATGAAATTGGGGGGGGGGGGGTCTTCTGTGTACAAATGATTATGAATTATTTAATTAATTGCTTTGTACTAATTCCCTTTGTTAGAGCAAAAGTCAAAATGTTGGTGCTGTCGTATTGATCAAAAAAACGTATGGATGAGAAACATATATAGCGATCGCGCCCGCCCACCCTTTTGACTTATAATTCCTGCGTGAGGTAAATCAAAGGGCAGGAGGAGACAGTGGTAACAAACTAGTACAAGTAGAAACAGACAACCGAGCATGGGAGGATGGGTTGTAGGGATTGGGGGTCGCTGATCAGATCAGCCGGCGTCAGTCAGTCAACTCTTTTAACTTACGCCAGTTGGCTGCCTCTGGTAGAACTGAGAGCGGAAGTCTTCCCTTTCCCTTGGTTTTGTGTTGGGTCGTTCAACCAACCACTACCGATCATTAAACATCATCTCCGCCGGAATCATTGACAAAAGTCTCTACGTACAAATTCAATTTTCAGACTTTT
Source organism: Iris virginica (assembly GCA_025631175.1). Lineage (NCBI taxonomy): Eukaryota > Viridiplantae > Streptophyta > Magnoliopsida > Asparagales > Iridaceae > Iris > Iris virginica. The sequence goes on along the minus strand of JAOTQG010118916.1, from coordinate 3,410 downwards.
CACTGCACTTTTCTTTTTTCTTTCTTTTCTTTTCTTTTCGGTGGGAGTTGAGGGGGAAGAAAGGAGGTAACAGTCCAATTTAAGAGCTGGTCAAACTGGTTTTGACAAATAAAAATGAAATTCCGCTCTTTTTTTCTTTTTCTTTTTTGTTTTCGTTTTGAATAGTAGATTTCAACGACTTCAGTTTAATAGTCTCAACTCTCCTTTTGTTTGTTGTTGTTGTGCTAATTGAGGAAAAATGCCTTCTTTGGTTTCCTGGTCTCGCTATTTGGATCGGCCAAAAATAGTACACCACTCCATTAATGCCTAAACTCAAAGCTTTAAGGGTTTTCTTGTGCAGCATATTAAATTGAAACTCACCTGAGTACGTTCCCATTAATCTACTATAATTCGTTTTAACCTGTCAAACAGCTCAAGCCATTACAACTCATTTAATTATAAATTTATGTATTAAAAATGTAAAAAAATATTTTTTTCGTAAGAATGAGTATTCAATATGTTAATTCGAATTTAACTTAATCAGTTTATTATATAATTAAATTGATCGATTAATTAAATAAGTTATAATATATTAAATCTGTTACGACCTGTTACTTATTTTAGTTCTAACTCATTTAACCAATTTAACCAATATTGACAAGCCCTAAGGCTGTGAGAAAGAACCAAATTGGAGAGAGTAATATATGAACAATTGACAATTAAGGTGATGAGCCTGTCCAATACCAGCCCAAATAAAAATTGCTACCACTTGGATATACCATATATGTTTTCCATTCCTGATCTCTAAGACATGAAAAAGAAAGGATTGATTCAACCTAAGCTTTCCAACACTCTGTGTGTATTGTTCTTCAATTTGGTATCTACATCAATGGTTCCATTTGGTACCAAAACTTAAATTCAAAATTCTCATTCAAGTAGGCTCATTCACCATTTCTGTGTCTGATTAGGCTGCATAATCCTGCCCGAAATGGCAGCCGCAAGTGCAGCTTTAAAGCTAGGATCTTTCGTCAAAGACGACGCCATTTGATCTACCAAAAACTGTTGAAATTCTGGTGTATCAACTCTTCGGCTACAAACCTTGGCCTCCTCGGCACTCGGCTTGGAGGGGTTTGTTAAATCAAGAGTAATGGTTGGTCCGGACGAGCCGACTGTGGCCGAGCACGGTACTGAACCAAGCGTTGTCACACACCGGTTCGAGCCCGAACTGGCCTGATCTTGTTTCGATGGATGGGGATGATTGTGCTCCCCTTCATAAGTTGCCACCAAAATCGATTGATCTTCAACACTTCTTTGCACCTAAATTAAACAAGATCAAAAAATCAACTAAGTTAGTTAAACCAACGAATTATCAAGTACTGATGAAAATCTACATGGTTACCATCTAGTGTGAAAATGTAAAATCACCTTCTTTTTGACAGGGCAGCTTGGAGCGAAAGAGCATTTGAAATAAGCTCTAGGAGAAGGGTTATCCCTAGTGACTTTTTGACCATACTTCCTCCATTGATATCCATCCTTCACAACCTATATGGATTAAAACAAAAAACACTCACATTTTAGCAAATGGGTATTTCACAGAAGGATCAAAATCACATTATTCTACAAATTTAAGATTTGGGGACTTACAAGGCCGGTATCGGATGCTTCGGTCCGAACATAAACTCTAGAAACCTTGGCCTTGATGTGTTCTTCCCTCTGTTTCTTGGAAGAAGAATCCTCATCACTGGAACTGCTTTCGGAATTTCCTCTGTCAATCACAGTTCCTATATTGTTATTGTTGTTGGTAGTGCTTTCAGACTTCCTCTTTCTTGATGCAATGTTAATGTTATTAGTACTGTCGGAAGCACCCCCTGCAGGATTCTTGCTCATGTAATCAGCCAAATGGGATTGCAAGGCATTGTAATTCTCACACATGACAGTCAACATTTCAGTCAACTTCTTGTTTTCCGCACTCACTCGGCTCAATTCCTCCACCAAAACACCAGCCTGCAGGCAATTTATTCCATGAACAATTAAGCACACATGTTCATTTGGGATTAAAAAATATCACAGAGTACTTAAAATAGAGATTAATTAATTAATCAAGAAGATTTGCACATGTACGTAACGTACCTCATCTTTGATGGGCATCTTCATTCCAAATTCAAAGAGATTGCTTTGGACCTCTTGTTTCTGAACATAAAAATAATTTCATCAGCAAACTAAAATAACTGGAGTCGAGCAAGCACGCACGCACGTACGTAGGAACTGATCCTATATATGACAATATAGTACAGTATATAAACTCTTTTAGCGTACCGGAGGAGGTCCGAAAAATTGGAGAGGATTGGAATTAAGATCCAAGGAAGTGTTAACCAAACTTGTATATTCCATAAATGGCGACGATGAACACTAAGTAAATCCTTAATTTGATGAAGACCAAGTGGCAGGTCGGTCGGTTGGTGATTGAGTGGATGAACTACTCCAAGAACAGATCTTGACCGACTTGTGAGCTATAATTGATTACTTCTTGCCAAAAGCTTGCTTTTTTTTTATCCAAGATAAAAATGGAGGAGTGCTCAGATCTCAAGTTTGCCTCTTCAACTGAAGAACCCAATGGAGTTGGAATTGAACATTATATAGGAATTAGTTTTGAGAATGAGCCCAAATTTTGCAACTTGTGCTGGGAGAGGAAGGAGGGTGGAAGGAAGGGTCAAGAAGAGAGAGAAAATTATTTGATTTTAAAAGTACAACTCTCTAGTATTATTTTAGTAGTACTCGTATGACCAAAGAAGAAGTTGGTTGAAAACACAAGGGCTTATTACGTATTTTTATATCCCAAACAAATAATATTTTATTTTTATCCTATTTTATTAAAATAACATTTTAATCATTTAAAATTAATTTAAAATTTTTAAATATATATTATTTTTAAAAATTATATAATAAAAAATAAAATATTATTTAAAACGGAAAATTCAAACTCTTTATTTAGTGAGTGTTATGAAATGATAGTAAATTGTTTTAACATAGAAATTTCGAGCTCAAGCCTTGATAATGCAACTTGGGTAAGGAAAATTTTTGTCGCATTTTTATGATTTTACCTAATTAAAACCTAAATTAGTTAATTACATATTTAATAAAAGAGTTAGGACAAAAAAGAGAAAGGGATAAAGAAAAGGTGGGCGTTTGGGCAAAGTGGGTGGTGGGGGGCAAATTATACGGTGTGCTTAGGCACATAATGCTAGGTGTGCCCAAATACACATAAATATATAAAATTATGTACATAATGTGATATAAAATATAAAAAATATATATTATGTACATAATTTATTATAATTATGTGTATTTGGGCATATCTAACACATCGTGTGCCTAGGCACACGGTATACCACTTGGTAACGGGGGTGGTAAGAAAGTGATGTCTAAATTGA
>JAOTQG010118905.1:0-10929 GCA_025631175.1 Iris virginica | reverse complement strand
TCATGGAAGAGTGCGAAACAGAGTTCCATTTCCACATCCACCATGGAAGCTAAATTTGTAGCTTGCTTTGAAGCCTCTATTCATGCTGTTTGGTTGCGAAATTTTTTTTCTGGACTTGGGGTTGTCTCCTCAATATCCAAGCCCATAAAATTGTATTGTGATAATAGTGCAGCCGTATTTTTCTCCAAAAACGACAAGTATCTTGTCTTGAAGGAGTTAAGAGTTAAGCACATGGAATTAAAGTATCTTGTCGTGAAGGATGAAGTTCGGGAACAAAGGATATCCATAGAATATATAAGTATTCAGCTTATGGTTGCTGATGCGTTAACAAAAGCGTTACCACATAAGACATTTATGGAACATGTTTACAGAATGGATTTTGAGCGTGGAAACGTCTAATTATTGTATTTCCATATTATGTAAACACTTATTTTTATGGATATTTTGAATTCAATAAACATTGTTTCTGATTTTTTCTGCTTCAAATTATCATTCGTATGCATATTGTGTTTAAAGTATTGAAGCAAAAAGTCTTGAAATAAGACAATTATGTGGACCTTTTATGTGTCACTTGTATTAGATTGATTATTGATGTTGTAGTACATAAAAGAAAATATGTCGATTAAATGATGTATGACCGCCATGACTCACATTGTCATTAGTAGTCTATTTAGTTAGATATTATGATAACCGATTATGAGAATATTCACGAATCTAATATTATGCGCACCTTATGCTATTATGCGCGCCTTATGTCTATTTTTCTATTTTGATTATGTGTGACAAGTGGGAGAATTGTAAACATTGTACCACATGTTCGTCAAGTGGGAGAATGTGAAGTTTTATGTCTCACATGTGTGACACGTGACGAAATTGAAAAATAGAATTAGATTCCTAATAGGAATATGAAGTCTCTGTTAATTAGACACGTCACCCTACAAATAAGCCTCTTTGATGAAAATGACATTAAGGGTAATTTACATAGCTAGGGTTTGTCATCTCTCTGCCCTATAAATAGATGTGAGGTCCCATCAGCTTCTACACGTTATAGAATACTCATAAACGAGGGGAAAGAGAGAAAAACGAATTCTCGGAGGAGTTTTCGCCGTTCGATCAATAGGAAGAGAATTCAAGGGAGTATTCTTCTTCCCTAATCGCTTCTGCTATGGATCTTCAAGGTTAGTTTTCGATCCAATCATAATTATAATTAATTACGTGAAATACATACTGTTCAAGATCTTGTATTGTTTGTATTCAATTATGTTCTCGAATATATGAATCCTGAATTTCGGACATTTATGTGTGAATTAAAGTGAAACTTTGTTATAACACAGAACTGAAATGTAGTTAGCTCAGCCGGGTTAAACATTTTACTTTTATTTACTCTATCCCTTCTGATAGAAATATCTAATAATTATGAATATTTTATTCTATAGAAACAAAATCACACGTGAAATCATTTGAATATTCCTATGTTAATTTTGTATGACCAAAAATCACCATTAATTATGGAACTGCTCTCTCTCTCTCTCTCTCTCTAACTAGCAAATTACTTACATTAGGATTACGAAATTGAGTTTGCATATATGAAAATGATAACTTTCTCAAAAGAAAAAGAAAATAAAAAAGAGAAAAATACAGATCCCTGCCAGAATAATAATTAATTGTATTAATTCTTTGTAATCCAACTCATGAACCAATTTAACTGTGGTCAAGTGGTTGCCGACTTAAAAAGAGGAGTGGGAGAAAAAGGGTATTATATGTATATAATTAATGTATTTGAGAGTGCAGAGTTAAAAATTATAATTAAAAATATAATTTATTTAAAAATAATAATTTAGATAAATATAAATGAATCTAAACTGAGTTTTAGATATATATAGAGAAAAATTATAGAAAGAGAAAGAGAGTATTAATATGCATGTATGAGAGAGAGAGAGAGAGAGAGAGAGAGAGAGAGAGGGGAAAAGTAGGGAAAAAAAAGGGAGATATATTGTTTTATTAAAAATTGTGTGATATTATTCATAATATCATTGTCAATAAATAGTAATTGATTGACTTTTATATTATAGATAATTAAAATTCACTAGAACACCATATATGTTTTTTGAAATGAAATGCTACGATAAAAAAATTGCATATGTCTATAGTACAAGTGAAACTTGATTTCATAATTTTTGGAAACTTAAGGGGTGACTCAGTGTAGAGCTGAACTTTATAAAATGTAAGGTCTTAACTTCAATCCATTTTCAAGTCCTCTTGGGACAAAAAATTAAAATAAAAAAAAAGATTTCATAATTTTTTAATTTTATCCTTATGAATAGTGAAATTAATTATTTATTTTATAATTATTATATCAATCTAAATTACTCGATACATAATATTTTTTTGCGATAATTAAATCAAAACGAGGGAACATTAATTCTTTAAAATTTTCATTCAACTTAGGAGTACTTTTTTTAATTAAATCAAAAAACTGGTCACAGAAAAAAGTGAAACGAAGACAAAAGTTGAGAGGGACATATGCACTAAAACTGCACTTGCGATGGGACAAAATCATTCAGAGCAAAAAGACAGGCCACGAATGCATTTTTGGGGAATTGAGGGACCTACGGCGGCTGCCTTGACTTCCCATTATTTTTTCAAGTAAACGAAACACCCATCCCCCACCCCTTACCCATACCCCCAATGATTTTCAAACGGAAAGAAGAACAAGAGCAAAGAAAAAAAAAAAAAAAACCCATTTTCTTTAGAAAAAATTGAAAAATAAATAAAAATAGGTAAAATAAATATAATTAAAAAATTTGAGAGAACTGTGTAAAATAAAATAATTAATTTAATACTCACCAATTTTTTTATATTTTTAATTTTAATATTCCTCCATTTTATTTTAAGTATTTTGATAGTCACATACATTTATTCATCATAATATATCACTCATTAATACTTAAAATAAAATAAAGAATTTTTAAATTAACAACTCAAAAGTAAAAGAAAAAGTCTTCACATGAAGGCACAATTATATGCACATAGAAAAGGCAGCACTTTACAACATAAATTAAAAAGAGAAAAAAAAAAAAAGATTCATGGCAAGTGTGTACAGATTTCAATTTGTAATTACTTTATTAATGATATCATATATAATGATGGATACATAGACGATTGGTACACAATTACAGAGAGGTTAGGAGCAGTGTTGCATTTTTTTAAAAATGTATACGAAAATCATAATTCATAATCTTTATTTTTACCGGGTGACGCTTCTTATTAAAATATGTCTAATTTCTCAGTATAGTTTTCACCGACTTTGGATTTTATATTTAATTTGATATGTCACTTTCTATCTTATCTTTCTAAAATTATATTTTAATTATTTAAAAAATAATTTAAATTTAAATTTTTAGCAAATGTATTATTTTTTAAAAGTTATGAAGCAGAGGATTAGAAATATAAAGTGAGATTAAAAATTCCTAATAACTCGTTTTCACTACCCATTATTTCTGGCATGAGCAATTCTTGAATATCGGAGTTTGGACAAAATTGAGATCAATGATATTAAAAAATCCACCGGATGATTCGTTAATTTTATACTGAATGAATTTAGGGGACGTCCTAATGCTGCTGACTCAGTTGACCAAGTAGCTAGCTGGGCAACCGCAAGATAAGAAAATTAAAAATGATTAAAAGCTTACATCATTTTTGTATTGACCGGATATACAACAGTCATCAAATCCCAACCATAATTTTTCTTGCTACTTTGAAAGAACTAAAGACTACTACTTTCTCATCATCATCCTTTTCATTTCACTCCTTTCCCTCTTGCTCATTACTTCACCATTATTACCTCAGCTCTCTCTCTCCCTCTCCCAAAAAGAAAAAAACTTGAAGATAAAGACGAATCAGTTGATCATGGAATCTTGATTTGGTGACTGTAATATGGATTAAGATATTAAAAGAAGCTCAGTTCTTCACTACCCAGGTACAAGAATCTACTCAAAAATTGATCTTTCCAATTAATATTCTTTTTTCAACTTGCTATATACAAGAATTGCCAATTTTCTCAGAGATATTACAAAAAAATATCAAGTTGGAATAATTGTAATTTGTTTTTCTTGTTCGGTGCAGCTGTGTTTCTTTTTAGCCTTTTATTCCACATGGTGAAAAGGGTGCACACGTGTGGATTGTATAAGGGAGCAATAAATGGGTACTATTGCCAAGAATCCTCAAAACCCACCTTCGTATTAATGTGAAAAGAATGAGTGTGATTTTCGTGAGGTTCAAAATCATGGCAGGATATCATAATTAGTAACCAGAAAGTAAAATCTTTCCATACATATCTCATGTGCTTTATTGATAGCCATCCAAATTACTATCATAAGTTCTAGAAGGGTTGACATTTGGGAAGGATTGACTGTATACTTGATCTAGGTTTAAAGTTAGAGTTTGGGTTGTGATGAGTGGTTTTTGATCTGGGTTTATCTTAAAACATAATTATTAAGTATGGGAATTGCAATTTGGGATTTAGTAGTAGCATTTGATCTGGGTTTGTAATGGAAATCCTTTAGGAGTCAATATTTTTGAGTTGGGTTTATAGCCAAAAAGCAAATTCGCATAGGGAATGAGGGTGTGAGTGCAGCTCAATTCAATCTGATGGAAGCACCGGTGGAGAATCAGAGCTTTGGCAGGACCAACACTATGAGGCAATTGGTGGAGAAACGAGATGATACGCCTTTACATCTAGCAGTGAGAGCAGGGGATTTGGAATTGGTTCTGAAATTACTTGCTGGGAGTGAAAATCAGGAATTGAAAGTGTTGGTTTCCAAGCAAAATCTATCAGGGGAAACGGCCCTTTATGTTGCTGCTGAATACGGTAGTGTTGATATGGTGGAAGAGATGATCAAGTATTATGACACTGAGGCAGCTAGTATCAAAGCTAGAAATGGCTTGGATGCCTTCCATGTCGCTGCCAAACAAGGAGATGTGGGTAAGTCTTTCAATCCTTTTCAAAGCTCATTTAGTTTTGCGAAGTTTCCTTCTGTCAACACCGTAGTTATCATAACTCTGAACCGGCCACTGGACTTGAACAATTTTCTAATTAGACCATTTAGGCTGTGAACCATATGAACCTTCATTGAATTGCTAAACTAGTAACAGACGATGCGCTATCAAATGCACTAAGATTAATGTTGAGAAAAGGCATAGATGTATCCTGTGAATATCACAAAGTTAAATATAGCAAGTACTTTAGGAAAATAAAAAAAGGGTACTATAGCTATTAGCTACTCTATTTACGGTTTGGCTCCGATGTATGTATCCTGTGAATATCACAAAGTTAAATATATACTTGCGATAATCTGCAGTAAAAAAATGGTTTTGGTTTAACCAGTTAAATCATTAAACCATGAATCAACCCCCTCATCTGTAACTGGTGGCTCTGATTTCTGTGGTTAATACTTGATACTAGTAATTTCTTTCATGTTTTTCATGAAAATGTGAATTGATTCTTGCCTTTTATTGTCTGATGATCTAATGTGTTCCAGAGGTGGTGAAAGTTCTTATGGAGGCCCTTCCGGAGCTTTCAATGACATTTGACCAATCAAACACCACAGCGTTGCACACTGCTGCTGAACAAGGCCATATTGAGGTGGTGAATTTTCTCTTGCAGAAAAACAGAAACTTGATCACCATTGCAAAAAGCAATCGCAAAACGCCCCTGCATTCTTGTGCAAGGAAGGGCCATTTGGAAGTGATTAAGGCCCTTTTGAGCAAAGAACCAGGACTTGCCACTTGGACTGATAAGAAGGGGCAGACAGCTCTTCATATGGCAGTTAAAGGACAGAGTGTTGAGGTTGTTGACGAGCTGATTGCTTCGGCTAATGGCTTGATAAATATGGTTGACGGAAAATGCAACACTGCGCTGCACATAGCTACCCGAAAGGGTCGCACAAAGGTAACTTTAGTCTCTAATGTAAAATCAAAGTGCTTAGACTTCTGTACAAATACATTAGTTTTAGTAGCATAACTGCTGGGGATCAAGAAGAGATTCAAGCCTACACATGAAATTAGACTTACGATAAGCAATATCACAAGCCTAGGCCTTCTTAGGCTTGATATAGGTAACTTTAGTCGCTTCTAATGTAAAATCAAAGTGCTTAGACTTCTTTACAAATACATTAGTTTTAGTAGCATAACTGCTGGGGATCAAGAAGAGATTCAAGCCTACATATGAAATTAGAGTTATGATAAGCAATATCACAAGCCTAGGCCTTCTTAGGCTTGATATTGTTCATTCTAAGGATCTGTTTACTTCACTGCAGATGGTTATCGAGAAACAAATTTTCAATGTTTAGTTGTTTGCTAGTTCCAAGAAAATGAGTTGATTTTAGAATATACTTATGGCTTCTGGTCAAAAGAACGTCAACTATATTGTCAAAACAACTTGAGGATATGAGCCACATAATTCCTGTAAAATGAAGCTCTTCTCTGGCACACTTTTGTCTGTCCTTACCTTTTTTTGAAGGCCACTCTTGCTTTGCTCGCTTCAATGAGAATGACTTTTGAGTAAAAGATTTCCAGGCTCCCGTATATTGACCAAACATAAGAAAATGCAGAAGTGTTACATGACCATGATCTATATGAAAATTCCGAAATCATTCTTTGCTTATCTTTTTTGCATAAAACACAGTGAACTAAATTTTGATAGTTTTTAGTAACTCCCATATTATATCTGCAGATTGTTGAGGCACTAATAAGTCACAAGGGAATCATCAATACGCAAGTCATTAACAAATCTGGAGAAACTGCTCTTGACACTGCCGAGAAATTCGGGCGTTCAGAAATCACCAAAATTCTACAAGAGCATGGAGTACCAAATGCAAAATCCTTGACAGCCCAACAACTACCAAATCCTGCCCGAGAATTGAAACAAACAGTAAGTGACATTAAACACGAGGTTCATGACCAGCTGGAGCACACACTTCGAACACAAAAGAGGGTGAAAGGGATAGGCAAGCGCATAAACAAATTGCAAGCAGAAGGTCTTAACAATGCAATAAACTCCACAACTGTCGTTGCGGTACTGATTGCCACTGTTACCTTTGCTGCTATTTTTACCTTACCTGGCCAGTATGTTGATAACCCCACAAATGTTTCACCTGGAATTTCACTAGGAGAGGCAAATATCGCTCCAAATCCTGAGTTCATAATTTTCTTGATATCCGATTCACTTGCACTCTTCATATCTTTGGCGGTTGTGGTGGTTCAGACATCAATTGTGGTTGTGGAGAGGCGGGCGAAGAAGCAAGTGATGGCAGTTATTAACAAGCTAATGTGGTTGGCCTGTGTGTTTGTTTCGGTGGCTTTTCTCGCCCTGTCATTTATTGTTGTGGGAAATGAGAGGTGGTTGGCAGTTGGGGTGACAATTATAGGGACAGTCACATTGGCTTCCACACTTGGGACGTTGTGTTATTGGGTTATTATGCATAGAATTGAAGCTTCAAACATGAGGAGCATTCGAAGATCAGCGAGGAGTAGCAAGTCACAGTCATGGTCTGTGTCAGTGATGTCTGATTCAGACAATGATGACTTTAGGAAACTCTACGCAATCTGAAATTATCATGATATGCCATCTGTGTATCCTTTTTTTGACACATGTATAGTGTTGTATAAAATCATCTGATTCCTAATGAGGAAGTAGCAGATTAGTATCATATCTCAATCCTGAGTTCCAATAAGTTTTGCTTCCAAAAAAGAAAGAAAAGAAAAGAAAGAGGTCTCTGAAATTTTGAATACTTCAGCTGTCAGAAACATGGACTAGCCATGTTCATATGTGGTCATGGTTTGTATATTAACTGAACTTTGATGCTTATCTTTTGCTTGTAAAAATTCCGCTTCCTTTAGCAAAAAAGTGAACTCAGTGCAGAGGTTAGTCAAAAAAAGTATAAAAAGACCACATCTTCAGCATCTGATCTATATTGATGTTTGAGTTAGTTGATGGTTTTCACTTCAAGTTTAGGAGCAGATGACCAAATGGATAAGATTAAAGGCCTTGTTAGTTCATGCTTCATTTTATGCTATTGCATACCAAGATAAATATGATTTATGGAACTAGATGCAAATCACAATTGGCAACTGATTGGAAAGAGATTTAAAAGTAAGAAGGTGCTGGATAAAGCTTGGCTTTACACAGAGTAAAACTACTCTGACAAAGAATTGAAGGAGAAAGTTTAGACTGACTGAGATGCAGAACAAAGAACTAGCAACGGGGGTTGGTGTGAGCAGGTGACATAAACACATTACTACATCTTCTAAAAGACACACATATGAAGTTCTGGTAATAGGTTCAGATGTGTCTTTTAGAAGATGTCCTGTGTTTATGTCATATTTACAAAATTACTTGGTTAATGATGTGTCGTCATGATTTTCTCTTGTGCCACTGTAACTTTTTCTCACTTTCTCCATCAGCCGCATGTCCCTTAAAAAGGAGCTGCATGAAAGCTCTGCCCTTCAATCCAAAACCCTCAATGGTCTCATTTGTTGGCTTCACAAGGGATGCAGGCCAATATCTGAAAGCCCCATTATCATGTCCCTTCAGCAGTGCCCTGGCCAGACCACACGGTAAGGGGTGTGAAAAAATGATGCGAAACTCAACCCCTTAAGTTGTTGCGAGTGTGCAGGGCCCTTGGTTTAGCCCTCGCCTCTGGTGTGGTGGATCCAAGTGCTTGTTCTTCTCCATCCCCTTGCAGTTGAGGTCCCTAAGACTTGGAACCTCCTCCTCCCTCCCATTTCTTCAAGGAAGGTCTGGGAAGTAGCCAAGGGTCTCCCTGGATACCTGTGTCCCTATCACATGTGGGCATGTGGGTTGAGATAGGGTCCTACTCCACACCATTAACTTTTACACAGCCATGGTTTTCCTAAGCAACGCCAAACATATTGATGTTGGCCGATGGCATAAGTTCATATTCCTGCAAACTTATGAATATAGGTTAATCATTTCAACATGTAGTTCTTGTTAAAGCATCATTGTCAAAACAATCCATGGTATGCTCTTTGAACTATCTGTAGTTCCTCAGATTTATTAAATTGTCCATGTCTGGATTATCATCTACAATCTGTCTAATTCCTTAGATATTATAGCTTGTCTCAAGTGATTGGGACTAAGGGTGAGTTGAGTTGAATTGAGTTGTCAATGTCCTCCTGGCTCATTACCCCTAATCTGTATGACATTCTGTATGTTCTCTTGGTCAACTTGCATCATCGTGCACCACTATTTGAATTAAACCTTTTTAGTTGATATGATTAGCGGCATACGTTTTTCTTTGCATTTAATGTTACAAAGCTATGCTAATTGAACCTACTTTCTGGATGTATAATTTTTTATTTTAGGGTTGGGCTAGCAGTCAGAAATATAAACTTGAAGAAACTTATGAAGTACTGAGTGCGCGCATCAAAGTTGTGGGCACATGGTGCTTGCGATCAGGTAGAGGTTGCATGGTGCTTGCGATCAGGTAGAGGTTGCATGGTGCTTTTCCCTGTCTTTTAATAGTTATCTTTCCTAGAGAAATGAGCATTAAGATATGATGTTGGAGCAAAATATGAACTGGGACTAGTGAGTTATAATAAACTTTTGAAACAGTCTTCTGTGTGGTACATTATACAATCACGCAGAGAAGAGCCTCTTGCACTGGCTACTCCATTTTCTCTATTCATATACTCTTATAAAGGGACTATAGCTTTTTTAATTACACTTGACAGGCTGACAGCTACCTAATACTTTGAGATGCAGTTTTATCTGCCACAAACATTGTTGATATTTGCTTTTCACTAGCCATGGATGCCTTACAGGTTCATATATGAAGTCCATGAGGATAGTGATTCTAATCAAGTGGAGGTTTTGCTTAAAATGTTATCAAGTGGGTGGTAATGGTTTAAAATGTTGCAAGGAATCATACCATAAAAGTTTAACTCTTGACAGAATTTAAAAATTTGCTAATCCAAGCCAGGCTCTTTGGCTATATGTTCTCTCATCATTGTCAAAATATAAATGACATGTCTTCTCTGATTGGCATTTGCTCAGAAGCGAGGAAACAACGGAAATCATTCACTTTCAAGTGCTGCTTTTCTCTGCTCATGGATACTCTCACTAGAATGAATTTTTTCCGTATAAACTTGATGTGCATTGTCATTAGTCAACGTTTGAACTGAATTTATTGTTTTTGAGTGGGCTTATTTAACAGTACATACCACTAAAATTAATTGGCTTGAAGCTTTTAGCTTTTTCTTCTATGCATCTGTCTTGTATAGTTGCATAAATTGACATGTATATTTGCTTAATAAAGCTTCCTTGTCAAAGAGCAACTTTTGCATTGGCAGCATTATTCCACATTTTAATCAAAACCTTTTTACTTAATTGGTTGCTTATATGTTCTACCGTGAGGATGCAGCCAATACAGGTGCTAATGACAGTTTCGGTGAGATGCATTTGGCTTCTGGGGTCAAGTTTTCAGGTATGTTCAACTGAGAGTAGTTGGTTTTTAATTAACTAAAGCTATAGTCATTGTTAATATGAAATTCCGTTCACATTTCACAGTCTCAGTTTTTATCTTTTCTGGTGTCTTATACTCCTAAAGTTAAAGGTAGAAGTAGATTTTGATTTGATCTAATAATATCTACACATCTGATACAACTTTGAAGATGTTTATTCTCTCTCAAATAGTATGATGTTAGTCTTAAATGTTAAGAAATCCTTCACTTTGGAATCACTGTTTTGGTTGGGCTTTGGGGTTTTGAGTTTACATTTCAAAATAATTGAAATAAAAAGTAAGAAAGAGGTGAAGAGAAAGATTTTGTTGCAGTTAAATTTCATAAAGATCAATCAAGAATTGCTTGAAATTATCAAATTGATTGAATGAGAAACCCTTAAGTCAAGGG
>JAOTQG010118894.1:0-10930 GCA_025631175.1 Iris virginica | reverse complement strand
CGAGGAATGGCTAGTACAACAGGATTATTGATGAAATTCTCTATAATAGTATCAGTTTCATCATGTGAAGAAGAAGATGATAATGATGATGATTGATAAGTGTATTTTATACACTTATTTAGGACTTCTTTTCATTGATAAGTTATGCTAAACTCGAGCATTTTAGTGTGTTTTAATATGTATTTTTGGTGTTCTTGATAATTATAGGGATCTAGGTGCAAATTTGGTGAAAGTTGGAAGTACATGGGCTTAAATGACAAAAGCTGGAAAAAGACAGAAAAGAGTGCTATAGTGAAGTCTTCACTATAGCGTTTTGAAGTGCTATAGCGAAGTCTTCTTTATAGCGGTATTTCGTAGGCTGACTTGTTCCTGTTTCCTTTTCGGCTTTTCTTTTCTGATACGGACTATTGGAGGACGTGCCCAAAGACCCTTGTCGACTATTGAAGACTCCAAAACACATTAGGATCAGTTTTTAATTAATTATTATGTATTTTCTATTTTTTGGAAACAATTGAGAGAATTTATTTTACCTAGGTATTTAAGGCAAAGAAAACCATTAGGGTTTCTCTCTTGCCTCTTATTATTTTTCAGCACTTTAGAATACAATTCTCTGCAGATTTTCAGCCTTAGTTTATTGTTCAAAGAGATTATCAATTAACAATCGAAGTTTTGCAAGCAACAGAGATTGACGACCTTTGTTCGTGAGTATTACATCTGACAATTGTTTACTTACGTATTGCTTGTTTATTGTGATTGTGTGTTCTTGAGTAGGGATTGACAACCCCAACTCTCGAATCTTAATCGTGATCTCGTTGCATTTAAATAGTTGTTAGTTGCGCAAATCGAGGATCGACAATTCGAAGATTTGTGTGTTTAGTTAAATTGCAGTTTATTACTTCGTCTCGTTTTAGGTGAATTAGAATTGAGATTGACAACCTTGATTCCAACTTCATCTTTGTTATCTAATTGCTTTTTATTGTTAGTTGGAATTTTGAGATTGACAACCTTAAATTCTTATTAACAATCTTAGTTTAATTTAATTCACAACTCATCGCTACAATTAATCTGCTTAGATTAAGATTAAATTCTTGTATCCAGTACTTAGAGCATTAATTCGTCCGTCCTCGTGGGTTCGACTCATACAAATCACTTTATTACTTGATCGACCGCGTTCTCTTGCACGTTGTTTTCGTGTTAGAAAATTCCTCATCAGTAACCTAGCCCCCGAACTTACAATCTCTACACATTCAAAAGGCTCGTGCTTCCGAAGTCTTAAACATAAAATGGAGTTGGCAACTCTCAATTTTTCAAACAAGTTGAATGGTCCTAAAGAGAAACCCAAGTTATACCAAGATTCTCATCACACACGCCCGATGACACATTTCATCCGAGGAAACAACGATTAACCCTTAAACCGTTAATCTTCCCGAGGGGCACGAGAATGGGGGTTCTCACAGTGGCTACTCTGCTTGAGAAATTTTAAGAGGGCTAAACTCTATAAATAATGTTCTTGCATGCTTATCTCTTACAATTGCTCAATTTTTGGTTTTTTGGTTTACATGAATTGTTTGCAATTATCATATTCAATTGAATCATTTGGTCAACATGAATGCTTTCCCATGTACAAACTTGGGGCTGAAAGCTCATTTATGTGTTTAATGCATACTTGTTTAATTGTTGGTCCATCTTGGGTTGGTAAGCCCATTTAGTCTCATTCTTGGGTAGTAACACCCTAAATGCAAATTGAAGGTGATTCAAGAAGAAAAAAAAATCAAGAAATATGTTTGTGCTTGGAAAAGTGAGGTACCAATGTCTAGGCCTCAAAATTTCTTCTCTCTCAGCATTTTTTTACATCTTCATGCTTTCATCACCTATGCATGCTAAGCAACATAAAATCAACCCTTACTTGCTTAAATACTTGCTTGATAAAAAAAATTCTATTCTTTTCTTCATTTTACCTCTTTAATTGTCACATATTCTTTGTAAATAAACATGATCATAGTTGCGAAAATATTTTTAAAATATTTTCTTAAAAACTTTGATTTTTCTCTTCCTTCAAAATTTCTTTTTTCTCTATTTCCTTAGATATCGCACACACTCACAAGTACACTTGAGTCTACCATCACAAACCAGTATGGGTTTTTTGAAGGAACACCGAATAACTAAACCCACACCCGACCAACAAGACCATCACTCTTCCCCCCGTCACATACAACGGATGAGGAAGTGTACCATGGCAACCCGAGTCAAAACAAGCACATAGTCTTAGGACACTCATTGTGATCGATCAATTTATTTGTCTTAGAGATTGCCAATCAATCCAAATGAGTCAAACAAAAGAGTCGAGGCTTAAAAAAGTCAAAGTTATCACTTATACACCAAAATGCAAAAAAGAGTCAAAGTGATCACAAGCCAAACAAAAGAGAGTCGTGGCTAAAAGAGTCGAAATGATCACTTATACACCAAAATGCAAAAAAAAACTATTACTCATGAAAGTGATCATAAGCCATAGTCATGGTTCATAAATGAGTCAAAGTGACCACAAAAGAGTCAAACATAATAGTCACGAACCAAATGAAACATTAGTTTGATTGGCAATCTTAGAGACATGACCTAGAATGGTAGGATGGTGGAACCCCGAAAGGACATAGAACTCTTGCCTAAGGCTTGTCCGGCCTTTTGGGGAGTCGATGTACAGGTGGAACACAAGAGGTCTATGTCTTGGAGAAGGAATCCACTATCCCAAGATGTCCAATGACCCAAAACGAACTTCACCCGTCCGGCCTAATTAGGATTAGTTGTGTGCGCACTCTATGCTCTCTTAATACAAGTGTCTAAAAGGGAAAACCCACTCAACCTTACACTCAACCCGAAAGTCTTGCCCCTAAACATCTACCCTAAAACAGGTGCACTTAAACCCAAGCTAGAGTGGTCTCGCAACAAAGATAGCGGTCGATTAGTCAAGTGTCCAAGCTCGTCGACCCGAGATCAGCCATCACATAAGGGTATTCGTCTACGCTAACTCTCTGCTCAAGTGACAGCATGTCTGAAGAAGAAATTCCACTCAACTCATCAAACCGCGAAAACAATTCGGGTTTAGGGATCAACATGACCCAAGAAGGAGAAGTCATGGGTAGCCCAAGCATGCCCGAACCTCCTCACAACTTGCGACTAAGCGTCCTCCTCACCTTACATCCTGAAGAACGAAGAAGCATCATGGCCGCACTTTCCCTCAGTCTTGAAAGTGAGAATGCCAAAGGGAATCCTCTTCCCCTTCCATAAGCCAACTAGTCTCAAAGAGCCTCCTCCTCAACGGTTCCTCCTCTCATCGAGTCTAACACACAAGGGGCTCATCCAACACAAGTCAACCCGGCTCACTTCATTGGCACCTTGAATGAGACAGTACTCTAAAACACAAGTGGGAACCCTTCCCAAGTACAAGCTCCTATGGGCGGTCAACCTACCACTATGCATGGTTCTGATCCCCACGGAAGAGACAACGTCAACAACCGGCCTTGACCCGAAGACTTGACGACCTCCCCCATCAATAATGGGGGACTTGCTACTAATGTATTGGGCACATAGGGGAACACTCATGGGAGTCATCCCAATTGTAATAGTTTTGATAGGAATCATATGTATATTAATTCCAACCACCATTGGGCTTACTCTTATCTTAGTGTAAATGAGATAAATAGGATGTATGGGAATCCCAGTGTAAATGCAACTCCCAATGCCACAAATATGTATTCCATCATACCCCAACATGGAACTATCAATGGGAAAGAAACAATGCAAACTTGGGGCTTGATGCCAATGGTCTCCACACAACTACGCCCTTTTGTTACAAATGAGGGGCTTTTTAATGCCAACTCCAACGGCCCGAGCACAACAAATTGGGGCGTCAATCCAAACATGCTACCTCCCTGCATACTCCCAAGCTTCCCTCTCCAAGTCACAATGACTCCCGTCAAGAAAGAGATTAAGGAATTACGAGACACGATCCTCAAGTTCATGAGCAAAGATGGCACGAATTTCCAAGATTTGGACTTCCAAGATATGGTGGTCCTACCACAAAAGTTTAAGGTGCCCGAGCTAAAGAGATTCAATGGTACCGGTTGCCCGACGTCACACTTTAAGTCATACACCTTGGCCCTGAAGATTAGAGGTGCTACTCCTCAGATGATGGCTACAAACTTCCCAGTGACATTGGAGGGGTCCGCCCAAGAATAGATTATGACGTTGGACACATCTGTTCTCATCAATTGGGAAAAGGTGTCTGAGTTGTTCCAACGGAGGTACGCTGACAATAGCAAAAGGGGAATGACAAGAAAGAGCTTAAGAACTTCTGCATGAGGGAAGGTGAAACTTTCACCGACTTCGTCAAGAGGTGGAAGGATAAAGTGGCACAAATACTTGAGCGACCCTCCAAAGACGAAGAGATGGACATGTTCTTAAACAACTTGAAACAATTGTACTTCCATAAGAGGGTGTGTGGGGGCTACTCTGGGTTTGACACTTTAATGGCTGTCGGTCTAAGGATCGAGGAGTATTTGAGAATGGAGACAATGAAAGATGACACACCTGCCAGTGGGACTTTCCACCACTACCGTGCAAGTACAAGTGGCAATGCTAGCAAAGCCGGTCTTCCTGCCAATACCGTAAGCAACATTACATGGGCTAATCCTCCCACAACTACACCAGAGCATGGGTAGTTCTGTGACTACCACAACTACACCGGCCATAACATCAATGATTGCTTTATCCTGAGAGATCACTTACAAGACCTCGGAGTGTTGGACAAGGGTATCAAGCCTGGGGCTAATCCTCCGCACGTGGTAAATAACCTGGAACCAATCCAGCAAGTCAACATGCTCTGCAATATGGAAGAAGACAAGATGATCTCGACCGTCACTGGCGTGTCCTCCCTCGCCCATACAAAGGGAGGAGAGTCATCTTTTGAATGCCACATGATAACGTGGGAATCTTTGTTGGGAAAGAAAGTCTTCGAGGATGATAACGTGAATCACCTCAAAAGATCAGGAAGAGCCTACCACCCTGCTCAAGAAAGAAAAATGGGCCCGAGAAAAGAAGCGCCGATTCAAACTACCGAGAGGGATGAGGTTCCTGAAGATCTGATCTTATCGCAAATGAAGATGACCAATGCCAATATCTCTATTTGGGGTCTACTTTGTGTATCGAAGAAGTATAGAGACGCTCTCGCCAAATTCCTAGCACAAGCCATTGTCCCAATCGAGACTTCTCCGGTAGATTTGATGTAAATGATTGGCAACATCCACTTCAGCAATGTTATCACTTACTCTGAGCTTGACCTTCCGAAAGGAGGAGAGAAGCATGTGGATGCTCTCAACATCGCAGCGGATCATGGAAGTACTTGGATCCCTAAAGTATTGATCGACAATGGCTCATCCATCAATGTGTGTCCGCTCTCTACACTGACAAAGTTGAGAATCAGTGTTGTAGACCTGGCCCCGTACGGACAAACTATAAAGGCATATGAAAACACGGATCGCACTGTTCTAGCCATAGTAAGCTTACCATTTCCTTTGGAGTCGTGGAGATAAAAGTTGACTTCAATGTGATGGACATCACGACTACTTTCAATCTACTCTTGGGAAGACCATGGATCCATGAAGTGAAAAGAGTCCCTTCTACCCTGCATCAAATGGTGAGATTCCCTCACAACGGCTGCATTTTCACTATCATGGCCGAGAAGTTCATCGACAAAGCAAAAGAAATCGAGACTCTTCTCCTCACGATACAACATGAAGGCACCGACGATTTGTTCCTAAGTGGCTTCAAGATATCTCCCCAAGCTCAAGTGCTAAGTCTTGGGTACACTAATGAGACCGACATTATTGGGACAAGATGGACCAAATATGGGGATGTGATTGCCTTAAACATGCTCAAGAGGATGAAATACTTCCCGGTTTTTGGCCTTGGAAAGGTCAATCAAGGGATCGCTGGGTTTCCCCACACCGAGGAAAGACCCAAATACCCCTTCGGTTTGGGATACACATTCACTTCAGCCAACATGGCCAGACACTCTCGGGAAGAGAGAAAGAAAAGCAAGCTCCTCAAGGAAGGAAAGAGTAGATTATCCTGTTTGCCCCTATCAAAGAACTCTCAACAGTTACTACGTCAAGGAAGGGGAGGACATCCCGTACTTGCTATTTCCCGAACCATGGGTAGGGGAAGATGGAGAAAGACATCCCGGATAGGAGATATTCAATGATGTGTCACTAGTCGAAGCTCTGGAAGAAAAGCTAGTGGTAGACTATAAGGATCGAAAGAAAGAAGCGACCCCAGCCCAAAACGATTGGGTGGAAAAGATTGAAGATGATGCTTTCCACCTACTAGAAGATGGATTATTGGGAATGATATCCCATGAGGAGTCCATAGATGACAACTTCTACATGGAGCAACAATCCTCTTGTCAAAGCACCAGCTCCAGCAGTGAAGGATCTGAACCCTTATATCCCAATCATCACCGGTATTTGGGAACCCTCAACGGCACTGTCAGACCGTATCGACTGGGGAAGACCGTTTGCGAAGACCTGTGGGAAACTTATGTCCCCAAGAAATCAGTTGAAGAAGCTCGATGGTTAAAGCAGTATCTGAATCCCCGACCGGTCGACATGAGAGAAGACGACGTCAAATGGTATGTTGAGGCTAAGAGGCTAGCCAAAGTTCTGTATGTGGAGCCCATTACAGAGGGTTACGAAGGGAGGTGCTAGATGGATAACATCAAGCCCCACCGAGTATTCGATGAGCTGTGGGGACACCACACAAGACAATGCCAATCTCTGCTCCACAGGATACAAGATCTAATGGAAGAAGGCATAATTGAGAAGCCACTGGCCCTGGGAACAGTCACCATTGAGGAGGATGCCCCTGAGGATGCGATGAAATGGAAAAATGTGCCGCTCCCACCAAAGAAGAGGCCCGCCAAGTGGAGGGGACGCCCGCAACCTTGAAGGAAGCTAGCCAAACCATCACCCCATCTTGTATAAAGCCATCAGTCTGTCTAGTCAAGTATCTTCCTTGTTATTTCAGTCTGTTGATCGAGTCTTTTGCGTATGAGGAAATTTTCCCTGTCGCCTCATGATAAGCGTCCAATATGTACTTCCTTCTGTTTAAATTAATGAGAATATACTCTGCTTATAAATCTCCCTTGATTATTAAATCTTTTAAATGATGAATTTAAGAGCGAAAACATGATAAAATCATTGTTAATCAAGATTCATTTTAAGATAAATGAACCCTAAAATTAATTAAACATCAAAGAAAACCATCTCAATCAGAATCATGTCCAAGAGTTAAGAGGGGATTATCCACGACATTCACGAGGAAAGAGCTCCCACTTTAACAAGAAACGAAGAGCAAGCTCATCACCTAAAGGCGGACAAGGAAAGTCTTCAAAGCTCCTAAAGAAAGAAGGAGCGCATCTTTAATTATTCAGATAAAAAAGGCTAGCTAGGTTAAGACCCAAACGGGCGAACTAGGACTAGGTAAGACCCAAACGGGCGAACTAGGAAAAAGTTAGATCTAGAGCACAAAAAGGAGCCCGCGAAAGTCGAAAACAAGAGAGGGCAGCCTAGCAAAAGATTGGGTGTGCTTAAAAGAAGAGTGCAGATGAGAAGAATAAGAAAAATGAATGCCTCATCATTCCATCTTACTCACATGGAGCATCTCAAGAAAATGACAACGATGAAGACAACTTACCGAAAGAGCTTCGAAAACATCAATTTGGTGCGAACTACGGCGACCTGAGCCTCACATTGAGGAACATAGGCAACCCTCATGGGTTCGGTCTAATCAACAGAGCAAACAACTGTTGGAGCTCTCCCTCGGAGTGTTGTTGGACAATTCCCCCCATCATAAACTCATCTAGACATGATTAATTTGAATCATGATTGGTAAATAATCAAAGTCGGGTTCATTATTAACAATCAAGAGATGATTAATAAGGAAAGTGATTTTCAAAAGCTTTATTTCTAGTCGAATGCTTGGGGCTTCCTCTCAAGTATATAATAATTTGTGTCGTAAATCAAATTCCATTTCCTTCCAAGAAAGTTCCAATTATTTCATAAAGATGGAGTTACAATGCCCAAGGGGCTACGTGTCAAAAGAAATAACATTTGGGGCAAGCCCAAAACTCATCCTTACAGTCTAAGGATTTATTATAAATGACCCACAAAGAAAGAGAAGATAATTCCTAATGGCAATCTTGGGGAAAATGCTTAATTTCTTGTGTCTTCTTTCTACCAAAAGCGAAATAGCTTGTTCTTTTTGGTGCGAAAACCCGTGTCCTCCCACTCTCGGCTTGAGCAAGCTTCATCCGGGTTACGGTAGTTACTTCCACAAGGTTGATCAGATCAACTTCGGGCGACATTGAAGGCATATAGCGGGATTATCAAATTTTTTCACAAAGCATCAATCTATGTTTCAGTTCGGGTGTGAATGTGCATTCTAGTGAGGAAAGAGTAAGCCTATCCTTTGCCTCTCTCATGCGGTCTTTCACCCCATTCGCAATGGTGCCTCTAAGGAACTTTGCTATGGTGGCTACAATATCAAAGTACTCTCTCTCTCTCTCTCTACTTGAGGAATGAGCCAACCCAAGTAAGCCTCATCCAATAAGATGGACTCTAGAGGATTTCCCGTCGGTATGGACCTCGACTCAATGTGGCAATTCCAATAACCACTTATGTTGGACACGAGGGCCGTATTCATCACCTCCTTCGTTGGAAGAGAGAAGTCTCCAAGTGGCACCCTTTGGGCCCTTCCAAATTGTCTTGTAATCCGGCTGCCGAGATAAAAGCTTGAATGGCGAAGATCGGGAAGAAACACATAAGTCTTGAAGTGGAATGGATTACGAACCACTTCAAGCGCCAATGTGGTGGCACCCAAGTAATCTTGTTGGTTTGAATGTCGGCAAAGTACTTCAACCACTCTGTCTCGGTGTTGTGGAAGCCCGCTCCATGAGATCTCAACCCATAGAACTAGGGTTATACACTCTCCACTCAAAAGGCCTTACACCCTTAAAGTGTTCTTCGAGCCACATGTATAAAAGAAGAGGACTCCCATGGTTGAAACTATATTCATCCCCCAAGCTATAGTGGTCCAAAGCATGCAAAGTTTCCCCAAGTATTATGGGAACCATGTTGGCCTTCTTCACATAAGCTTGGAAGACTACATCAATCAAGTTGATGTTAATGAAGCCACCCTTGCTCAAAAAGAAATACTTTGCGAAGAGGCAAAGAGCAAGTGCAAACTCCTGCTTCTCCATGTAGCGAGCATTCTCCCAATGAAGAACCGAAAAGAAGGACGGCAAGAGGTTGATGTGCAAGAGCTTGCCATGCACGAGCCTTTTGATATGGCCCAACTCTAGCTCAAGCAATTAATAAAGAGTCATTAGTGAGGAACGAATAAATACGGGATGAGAAAGATTACCTCATTGGGGCATGTCCACCATTGCACAAAATTCTTCATGAGACGGACACATCTCGTTGAATGAGAAGTTGAAAAGATGGAGCTTACGAGACCAAAATCGGGGAGCCGCCCTCAACATGGCCCAATCAACCACCAAGGTGTGCCATCCAAACATACATTTGAAGCCAAAAGAAGCATGGAAGTGTGCTTTCTCTTGCTTGGACATGTTCTTCACCCAAAGAGGAAGAGAACTCTCATATTGATCAAGAGGCTCAAGTGTATCTAAAGAAGGCGTTAAGCTAGACATATATTGCAAGAAGAAGAGAGAAAATTAAGCAATGAGCTCAAGAATGAGAAGAGATCTGATTTCAACCATGCCCAAGCACTTCGTTTATAGTGCCAAGTTCACATGCAAGATGAAGATGGTCAAAATCTATGCAATAGGGTGATTCTTTAGCTTAGAATCTCTAGTTTGAGTAGAGGAATCCTGTCACAAAGCAGCCCTCCAAGAGACTTGACACAAAGTAAAAGAGAAAAAAGCCGAAAAAAATAGATAGCTAGTCTGGGTTGGTCCGGTAGCATTTCAGCATGAAAACCATTAGCTCGTATCTCTCTAAAGGTCAACAACATTGTGCCAGAACGTGGAGCATAAAGAGCCTCTGGAATGATAAGAACAGTACCATATGATAAAATTATCGTGGCCTCGCCTTGGCCATTAATTAGGTCACAAAAGCCTGAGATAGTTCATAGAGGATTTAGTAGGCATAAGAGTTTTAAAATACATCCTATCTCGTAAGATAGTGTGCGTAGTCACACTGTCTGCTAGACACTCTTCCCCATAAGCCATGCCTACAAAATTTATATATGGTCACAAGTATATAAATTAAGCTATAATAGAAACGAAAATTCATATCAAAATATCCAATCATAAATGTCTCAATCATAAAGGAGAAAAACCATTAAAATCATAATCCAACATAATAATCTGAGAAACAAGATCTCTAAAAAAAACTGATGGCCTAACATTCGGCCTTAGTTTTTCAAAGAAAATAAGCATAGTAGCGCTCATAAACTACATAGTAGTAGGCAGCTCATAGTCTGGGTTGAAGAAGTCAGGAAGCTCCATATATGTAATGTTGGCATCAAGTTTCATGTTGTGAAACTCATCTGAGGCATCAAGAATATTTGCTTCGATGTTGTGTGCTTCTCCATGCCCATGTTTCTGATCACAGTTACCAGGCTTCTCTGCACGGCAAGTGCAAGTCCAGTGACCAGTAGTACTACATCGAGTGCAACTGCATTTAGAACCATTACTCTGATTTTCGTTGGTTTGGTGACCAACTTTCCTACCATTCCTTCTCTGTTTACCACTATGTTGGTTATATCCAGCCCTGTTAGGGGCAGACTGCCGATCTCCGCGGGGAGGATCTTGTCCTCCTTGATATGAGGGTTGGCGATATGGGGCATACTGGTGCCC
>JAOTQG010118882.1:0-21456 GCA_025631175.1 Iris virginica | reverse complement strand
GCAATTTAGTCTTTTAGTTCATAAACTCATATCACTCATATCATCTCATATTCAAATAGTGAACAGTACAATATCATCATATATCGCATTCCTGATCTGACTCTTAGTATTTCTGAAACAATAGCCATAATTGGCCAATCCAAGAAAACAGAAGTTGTATGGAAAAATGAAAAGGAATTTATTTAGTAGGGAATTGACATATATGACAATGGGTACGATCTAATGGTAAAACGTTTCTTATATTTTCAATAGATCTTGGATTCACATCACGTCAGTGGGTATCATTAACAAACCCCTAATTGAAAAAACAAAAAAACAAGAAAAAACTAAACCAAGGATCAGAGCAAGGCTTAAAATTGTCAATTATAGCATGGCTAGCATGCAGCAATCAACTGAACGAAATTGCAGTGGCAAGTTAGCACAAAGTCTTAAACCAAGCTAAACGCACACGCACACGCACAAAGGGATTTTATCTTCACATCCATAACCCACACACACACACTAATATCATTGTACTATGATATAGCTGTACTGTTCCTCCATCTCTAAATGATAGAGAACAATTTGTGACACTCATTTTGGGACGAAGGTAGTACCTTTTGTAACGGACTGTTTTCCACTTCACAGCAATCGCTAGCATTGCCGTCCTAGTCATCCCTCTTCCGTCGTCTGCTCCTCTTCGTACACGGATCTCCTAAATTCATTAAAAATGTTCTACAGCTTTCATGACTTACTTTATTCTTAAGGACGTCAGGCAGATGAGCACTGTAGAATCTAATTCGACTTCAACATTTGAATCTGTTGTGTCATACATCACTTACAGAGATCCTTTGAGGCATACTATTTGTAGCTCGGCTATTGTAAAATATACAGATTATTCCTTATGACTATTTCTTGATGTAACCTTAATATATTGATGTTTTTGATGTAATAATATTGGTTCTTAATTTGCTTCAAAAAAGTGTACAGTAAAATGGAACAAAAAAATGTGAACACTCCCGAAACTGGGGTGATGCAGATTCTTGCTCTTGTATCGCTGCAGTTCCTCGAGGTTTTAGCATATAGACAATATCTAATATGGTGGGTTGTTTCCAAAGCAATTTGTATGGAGATCAGAGTCGATTCAAATCTGCATAACACTGCAACTCCCCCAGCTTCTACCTCTTCCAAAAAGTTATCTGTGAAAAGTTCATCTTTTCAAGGCTTCAAGCAGGTACAAGCAGCTAACAAGGATCTTGGGATGGATGCTTGTCCTCCCTCCTCATTTCTTCCTCACGATCATACTTAGACCTCTGCAAAATTAAAAGATGAAATATATGATGGAACTACCGTATAAATGGAAGTTAATGGCAAACAAAATGTACGGCTGAGGAATCGTAATCAAATTCATACCAACTTTCAAGACTTTTTATACATAGTACAGTACTCATGATCAATATTGCCAGGATCAGGGTACTGATGTACAGTGCAGGTGTATTCTAGTGTTGCATCATGTACTTTCAATGTGCATGACACTGCATGAAATTTCATATATCTCTATGTTTTTCATAAAAAGACCTAACAAGTAAGAAATAGTCCCTCATATGATTCTTTTAATCCAAAACATCTGAAGTTAATAAGACCCGAATCCAAAAAGTTCAAACTTTTAGGCTCCAATACTCGCCATAAGTTGGCTTTCACAGCAAAACTAGGAACAACTGTGAACAAAATCAAAATTGGTCCGGCTGGATACATACCCTGCATCCATACAAGTGCACTGAAATTGAGATGCCGCAAAGCATGGATATGGATGCTGCAACATGGACTGTTCTAATGATTTTGGGTTGATAAAAAATGTTTTCAAGATTTGCAATGAACAGGAAAGACGACAAACCAGTCGGAGCTCATGAAAGTCCAAAATTAAAATTTCGAGGTAGACTTAACTAGCTGAAACTATAAGATGTACAAGACTGTTCGTTGCCATGCTCAACTCATCAAACCACCATAGCAACAAACAGAGGCGGAGGGAGGGAGGGGCTGGAGGGGGCTGAAGCCCCCTCTCACTTTCAAGTTCTTTCAAATTTTGCCATTAGAGATATTAAATTTTCCTGTTGTAGCCCCCTCCATTAGCGCAATATTTAAACGATTCTTTATTAGTATACATCGAAAAAGAGCTATTCGTTAAAATTTCTAATGCAAGTATACATAAAATTTAGTGATATTTAAATGTGCTACTAAAATTTGACTTCTTTTTTCTTTTATTATTAATAATTCTGTTATTCTGAAAATGCATTTATTCAAATTTTTTCTGGCCCCCTCCTCGTATCAATCCTGGCTCCGCCACTGGCAACAAAGCTCTAAACCTCCACTACTGAAATTTGTTATAGTACTTCAAGACATTGAGTCAAGGGAAAATATTATCACCAATAAGCATAAAAACATAGGTCTTGTATTTTCATTACTGTAATTTAGTGTTTTGACCATCCTACTATTTGGGGTCATCAGCATTACCTTTGTCTTTTTCAGATTGCAAACGTGACCTATCTATTAAATATTAATTGATCTACAAATGTGACCGGAATTGATAACGACCATTTGATGTTTAACGGGCTACTAATGCGGCATTTGTGGTTGCCATTTGACGTTCTAGGTGGAAAATATAAAATTATAATAATATTCTGTTTTGATTCCATAGTAAACTCCTCTTACTATCATATTTCTTCATTTTTCTCAAATTTATACTTTCAATTTTTCCTGCAGGACACCACAATATATATATATATATATATATATTTAAAGTAACAGAAACCGGTGATTGAAAGGAAGCAATACTCCAGTCATTGTGAAATGAAGCAGTCTTTTCTCATAAATGCATTTCTGGGATGATATTCCTTACCTATAATATTTCTGTTGGCTTGACACCTCCTGTGGCGGTGGAGGAGGGACAGTGACGTAGTGGGGAATCGAGAACAAGGGAGGGGGGGGGTAAAGTTTTCACTACACAAAAAATGTAATCTACAAATACAAAAACTAGCAAAAGTGCAACTTTTATTAACAACTCTGCAACTTTTATCAACAACTTACCTATTATAATTTAGATTCAATTCTTACTTTCGACAACCTATAGTTTACAGACTAACCTTTTACTTTTGTGATGAATATA
Organism: Iris virginica; assembly: GCA_025631175.1. Classification (NCBI taxonomy): domain Eukaryota; kingdom Viridiplantae; phylum Streptophyta; class Magnoliopsida; order Asparagales; family Iridaceae; genus Iris; species Iris virginica. Next base: position 18,314 of record JAOTQG010118882.1, on the reverse strand, counting down.
TTTAGCTAATTTTTCTAGTATATCAAGCTTTGCATTAGATTAAGGAGGGCCAAATAATACTTTTTTCGTAGTTTAGGGGGCTAAAACTACACTCTTCTGTCTTTTCTTAAATTTGAATGATCAACTCTCAAAATATTCAGAAGTTCAGGGGGGTCAGTTCACCCCCCTTGCCCCTAAAGGGCTCCGTCCCTGAGGTGGGAGTTGATGCCATAGTCTCAGTCTGGATGAATTGATCATCTGATGGAGGTAGGGATGTTCCAGAAGGTTTGGGGGCTTTCTCAAACAGCCTTCAGTTTAGCAATAATGTGCTCATGTTTGGGTTGGAAACATTAAGGTTAATTAAAAGTATAAGAATGCAACAATAAAAAAGAACATATGTGCACCCCCCCCCCCCTTGACGCCACACATATGGGCACAATCAGTAAGTCATAAAAATGAATGCTGGTACAAACCTCAGTGGAATCTGAAAGTACATCATTTGCTTTCCCAATCATTTTAAAGAGCCTGTCTGCATCCACTTGGATTGTTTTAAGGATATCCTTCCATAGTCGCTCATCATCCCCATGCTCACTTCTTATGAGGAATAGACCAGCCTGCATAAGGGATAGATAATTATGATAAGTACCAAAAACAAATAGCACCCAATGCAACAACGTTCATTTACTTTCTCTTTTCATTTTTTATGTTTTCTTAAAAAAAACGAAAAAAAACAGCCAAAAGCTCAAGACCTTATCTGGATGATGTCTGAGTGCTGCATTACGGTATGCCTTCTTGACTTCTGAAGAAGCATCTGATGCTTTCAGACCCCTAATAATGAAAAATCAGGTAAAAACAAGCTCAGAAGATTGAGATAACTGCTGTCCGCTAGTATTGATACACGGATTGAAACATATAAGTAACATGAGTACTCCAATTCGTGTTAACAAAAATATACCTATCTGCAATAAGGATAACAGACCCAAAATCATTGCAGCACCGAGTTTTTGAAACCCTTGTTTGATGCTTTCAGAGTGTTTAAGGTATGAACTTGGGTCTAGGCCCTAGCATGTAGTACATGTACTAGCTATTCTATGTAATAAGTACGTCAATGATATACAGCCTTTTCACTCTTAATTGATTTCTCCTTTCTTACACTTCTCTTTCCTCTTTTAATGTATCATCTCTTAGCATCAAGTACGTGGTATACGAGCCTCTTACAGACACTAACACACAAAACGAAAGTCATCGAGCTCTCATCTGACATCAGCAATGTGTACAACCCTCAGCCTGAGCCCGAAGTCCAGTTCACTACGTCGCCTTACACTATCCCACTCTCACCTGGGTCAACTAGGCTTACCACGAGTCTGCCCAAAAGTCCATGGATGATGTTGGTGCTAAGTGGTCATAGGAGGCCACTTATAAGTTACTCAATGTCCCTCCATCTTAGTGATGTGGGACATGAGGATTCACAATTGTTGTAACACCTGAGCCAAGTTCGGTCGCCACGTTGCCTCCCAGTGTCCCGTGGAGCGTTTAGGCCAACTAGGCTTACCACGGGCCTACTCAAAAGTCCATGGATGATGTTGGTGCTAAGCGTAGTAGGGACCAAGTGACTCAAATTCCCCTTCCCCAGAAATTCCCATCGCGGCATGCGGGGTACAAATTCCCCTACTGAAATCCTTGACATCCTTTTCAAGGCCAAAAAGAACCAAGATCGTCAAAAGCCCAAGAAGTCTGTCATGTCGCCTCCCACAGTCTAAACGAGCTCCTAGCCACTTGGCCAACTAGGCTCACCACATGGCCGACACAAAAGTCCAAGGCTAAGGTTGGACATAAGTGAGAGTAGGTGGCCACTAAAAAGTGACTCAAATTCCCTCCATCTTGGAGATTCTCATTGGCCTACGCCTCTGACACCAACCATTGTTGTTTAAGAGTTAAGCACAAGAGACCAAGAAAATGCTTCAACTTATTGAAGACCTTGGATTCACAGACGAAAATGGCAACTGGAAAAGGAGGTATATGTGAAATAATTAAATTTTTGTAACTGAAAAGATCTACAATCAGGATAAACAGAATAATGGAAAGTTTCAAGTTGTTTGAGCATGACTATGACATTTCCGGTGTTTCGAGAGAAACACATAAATGCAGAAGCCTTGATACTTACTATTATTCAAGCAAATTGAGTTGGAGAAACATTACATTGTGCGGAATGTAAGCATAAACACAGATTTATGTGGTTCAGACGAACATAAACATGAAATTAGTCAGGGTCTCAGGCTATATTCACCCATAAATAAACGAATACATAAGCTATCCCCTCACTGACAAAAGACACCAAATTTAGGATACCGTTCCAATACTGTTGTGAGTTTTGCTAGCAGAGCAGAAACACATGGCATTATTCTCCCTCAACGGAGAAACTGTAAACAGCAATCCCAAGGCATGCCTAAGAGACGACACATTTATATAGTAGCCCAATAAATCCTAAATCTGTGATGTGGGATGAATCCAACTCCAATCTTAATGATCTAAGATTCTCTAATAACTCCATCCTTCAATAGGATCACCAATCTTACGAACCCAAGGAATTACGGACATCAAATTCCAAATATACTATGTTAAGCTACAAGTATAATATCATTAAAAGTGGAAACTCACCCAAAGCTACGGACATCAAATTCCAAATATACCATGGAAATGCAGTAAATGCTTAATTATTACTCCCTTCGTTCCGAGCATTGAAGAGTTACACTTTCCTTTTCAGGTTGTTGCACTCGAAGAGCTACATTTCCCTTTAAAGTCGTTCCATTTGACATGCTTATCCCCCTTCTGCAAACAATAAACCTGGGCCTCATTTGAAGGGGCATTTAGGATAATTTACATGTTTTCAACCCTGTTATACTAAGTACTCACAAATATTGAACTCTACGACAAATTATAAGAGAAAATAATAATGCGGAATACAAAGATTTTACATGGTTTGGCAGAAGGCTTACATCCACGGATAAAGAAGGCGAAAAGATTTTACTCAACAAAAGGATATTACAAAATTAAGGCTTGAAGTGTGTTGCTCAACCCAAATCTCAATTACACCCAAAACTCACAACACTCGATCCTAAAAGAGATTAGTAAAGGAACAGAAGTACTCACTCTAACCATGAAATGAGTTAACAAGAGTGAGTATGCTAAACTATGTAATTTTCAGATGATAGAAGAGATGCCAAGGTACTCATATTTATACTATTTTGCGTGTGGTATTTAGTTGACCAAATTTATGGCAAACCAATCAAAGGCTTTGTAAAATCTTTGACTAGCCTACCTAAACAAATTCAGCACATCTTTGCATGTGAAGAATGCATTGCCCCGGCCAAGGAAACTTGTATTCCCACATGGATGGTGCCTTCCAATACTATGATCAATCCATGCTCCACCTTGGCTTGAATAAAATCAAACCACAAAACAAACTAAAACTTCACATGTCCTCATCTCCACCGATGCCCCACCGGGCATCTCACAAATCGCAAACAGAAATAATGTCTAAGCAGCGAACTTAGAAGTAATCAATGGTTTTGTTAACATATCCACGGCATTCGGGAACCTTTTTCACAATAATGGTTCCTTGAGAAATGATATCGTGAATAAAGTGATATCTAACATAAATATTTTGGCTCGTTCATGAAACATTCAATTTTGGCTGTCACAAAATACAACAGAAATATCTTGTTGCAACCCCAAACTACTAATCAAACCTCTCAACCATAAAGCTTCCTTTACAGCTTCTGTTGTGGCCATATACTGTGCCTCTGTAGTAGACAAAGCAATAATGGATTACAGAGTTGCTTTCCAACATATTGCACAACCCGAAAGTGTAAATACATAGCTTGTCAGATATCGCCTCTTATTTAAATCACCGGCATTATCTGAATCAATGTATCCAACAACACTACTAGTGTTACAACTTCTATCATAAAATAAACCAATGTTAGCAGTACCTCAATAGCTAATAATCCATTTGACAGCATGCCATTCTATGATTTCCCATATATCTGCTAATGCCACTAACGGCTTGTGATATATCATGACCAGTGCACACCATAGCATACATGATGCTTCCAACTGCACTAGCATAAGGAAAAAGTGACGTGCTTTTCTTCTTCCTTTTGACTGTGGTGAAGCGACACCTGAGTCTGAAGTGGGCTGCCAAAGGAGTACTCGCACGCTTAGGACTTTGCATACCAAAATGCTCACGCAACTTTTTCAATATAACTTTTTCGTGACAAGAAATTATTTTCGGTGTTTCCATCCCCGTGAATCTCCATGCCCAAAATCTTCTTCGTTGCACCCAAGTCTTTCATTTCAAATTCACCACTAAGCTGAGCCTTCAACTTATTCATCGCACCCATGCTCTTAGCTACAATGAGCATATCATCAACATAAAGCAATAGATAAATAAGTGATCCGGCATTAAGCTTCCTGTGATACACACAACTGTCTTAATCACTTCTCGAATAAATATAATCAAGCATAAACATATCAAAGCGCTTATACCTAAGAGTTACTTTAAACCATACGGTGATTTCTTCAAAAGACGGACATGATCTTCTTTTCCTTGAATAATGAACCCTTCTAGCTGATCCATATAATTTTTCTCCTCAAGCTCACCATACAAGAAAGTTGTTTTGGCAGCTCTAAGTCAAATAGCGCGACCATAGCAAGCAACACAAGAATAGAGCTATGTTTGACACCAGGAGAAAATAATTCATTGAAGTTAATACCTTCCCTTTAAGTTAAGCCATTTGCTACTAAGCGTGCCTTGAATCTAGATGCTTCAACGCGGGGATTCCTTCCTTTCTTTTGAAGACCCTTTTGCAACCTACTTTTTGGCCTTTAGGAAATTGTACTATCCCCCAAGTCCGATTCTTTTGTAGAAATTCAATCTCCACACTCATAGCAAACAGTCCCTTGAGAAGATTCGGTGCTAGAGATAGCTTCACGATACGTGACCGGTTCATCAGCATCGATTGACTCTGCTACTAACAATGCAACAGAAACAAAATCTGCATCAACATATCTTTTAGGTGGCCGAATTTATCTCCTTTCTCGATTAGTGCAAATATTGTATTGTTGCTCAACTTGTGGAACGTCTTCATTCTCAATAAGCTCAGGTTCATCAGCCTGGATAGGCTCAACTGATGTGCACTCTTTCACATAATCAAATTCTTCAATTTCCAGCTCTGCCTACTTCCCGATACTCTTACTTTCACCTGCATCAATAGACTCCTTTCTCGAGTGAAGCATATAAGTTTCATCAAATTTATCATCTGTACTGATAAAAAATTTAGGGGACTTAGGTTCAACACACCGTAACCTATATCCCTTCACACCATAAGCATAACCCACAAGTATGCATCTTATTGCCCTTCGCTCAAGTTTACCTTCATTAACATGAGCATATGCAGGACAAGCAAATATTTTCAAGTCAGAATAATCAACGGGACTACCAGATCATTCCTCAGTAGGTGTCTTTAATTCAATTGCAGTTGATGGATATCTGTTCACCAGAAGACAAGCCAAACTAGAAGCAGCCCAGAAGACTTTACCCAGACCAGCATTAGAGAGCAAACATCATGCTCTCTCCAAAAGAGTTATGTTCATTCTTTCTCGGATGCCATTCTATTATGGTGTTTTTCTGACTGTGCGGTGTCAGGAAATCCCAACACTCACGCAAAATTGATTAAACTCCCCTCCACAAAACTCCAAACTATTATCTGTTCGAAATCGCTTGATTCTTCTCCATGTTTGGTTTTCAATAAGAACTTTCCATTTTTTGAATGTAGGAAACGCTCCATCCTTATGCTTCAAGAAATAGACCCACTTTCTTGGAAAAGTCATCATTAAAAGTTCACAAATAACGAGAACCACCTTTTGATGGAACTGTTGATGGATCCCAAAGATCTGAATGGATCGTTCCATTAGTTCTATATATTGTTGCCCTAAACTTGACCCTGCTCGTTTTCCATAAACCAAATGCTCACAAACTTCGAGTTTACCGATTTTCTGACCACCTAACAAACCACGCTTGCTCAAAATAGACATCCCCGCCTCACTCATATGCCTTACCGATTTTCTGACCACCTAACAAAACACGCTTGCTCAAAATAGACATCCCTGCCTCACTCATATGCCCAAGCCGCATATGCCACAAATGTGTATCTGATGAAGGACCAACAGAAGAAACTGATGAAGCAACTACAATATTGCTACCCTGAAGCAAATAGAGACGATTAATCAACTTTCCTTTCAGAACAATTAGAGAGCCACTAGAAACTTTCAGAACTCCACCTTCACCATGTTACATATAATCCTGTAAATCAAGAGTACCCAAAGAGTTAAGATTTTTCTTCAACTCTTGAACATGTCGAACATTAGTCAATATCATGACAATACCGTCATGCATCTTAATTTGAACTGTTCCTATACTGACAACCTTACAGGACATGTTGTTTCCCATTAAAACTACTCCACCATCAATTGAGTGGTAGGTAGTAAACCAATCCCTGTTAGGACACAATGACACAAGATAAGAACATCCTGAATCAAGAACCCAAGTGTCACCCAATGAATTGACAAATACAGACAAGACATTATCACCACAATCAGAATTTTCTTCCACAAAAGTAGCAGTACTACCGCTGGTTGAGGAATTGCCAAATTTCTTCTTATCTTTCAAATTTGGACATTCGGCTTTCCAGTATCCCTCTTCTTTACAATAGCGAAACTTCCCTTTTTTAGTGCCACCCTTAGATTTCGATCTTTCCCTATTATTCCTATTATTCATTCTATCCCTCTCAACCAAACCATCGACTTGACTCTCTCCTAAATGCTCGGAAACCCTTTTCTTTAACTCATTAGAATTTAAAGAAGCTTTGACATCTTCTGTTGAGTGAGTATTTCTCCCTTAGAGCATAGTATCAACAAAATGCTCAAATGAAGCCGGTAGAGAACATAATAAAATCAGAGCTTGATCTTCATCGATTGTTTTGACATCAATATTGTCCAAAACAATTCTAGTAAACTCATCAAGATCGCTTTTCATAGGGGTACCTTAATTTGTGGAGATGTTGCTTCAAAAAATTCGATCGGTGAGAGTTTGTCAAATATAACTTCTCTAACTTGAGCCATAAATCTGCTGACAATTTTTCATCTGCAACTTCTCGAGGAACCTCGTCTGCTAATGACAAATGAATTGTGCCAAGTGCACGATCAAGGAGGTCCTCCTTATCTTCTTCCTTAAATGTAGCCAACAAAGCATCCTTGCCTTTTAGTGCTCTTAACAACCATTGCTGAACAAGACTCGCTTTCATCTTTACTCGCCAAAGAGTGAAATCATTTTTACTGTCGAATTTTTCGAAATCATATTTTCTCGTCATATTGACATATAAATCAATATGAGCAAATGTTTATACAACATAACAAGAAGACTCTGGGCTCTGATACCAATTTGTTGTACTAATTACAAACAAATATTGAATTACACGACAAAATATAAGACAAAAAGTAATAATGTGGAACACAAATTTTAAGTGGTTCGGCAGAAGGCCTACATCCACGGCGAAGACAGCGATAAGATTTCACTATAACAAAAGGAGATTACAAAAAGCTCGAAGTGTATCGCTCAACCCAAATCCCAGTTATACCCATAACTCACAACACTCGATACTAAAAGAGATTAGTACAAAGGAACGAAAGTACTAATTCTAACCATGAAATGAGTTAACAAGCGTGAGTATGCTAAACTATGTAATTTTCTGATGATAGAAAAGATGCCAAGGTACTCATAGTTAGACTACTTTGTATGGTATTTAGTCAACCACATCCATGGCATAACAATCAAAGATTTTGTAAAATCTTTGACTAGCCTACCAAATCAAATGCAGCACATTTCCTTTTTGCATGTGAAGAATGCATTGCACCGGCCAAGGAAACTTGTACTCCCACATGGACGGTGTCGTCCACTTTAATCAACCCCTTAATTTCCATGCCTAGTCAGGTAGTAATTCTTCAAGTGGGAAGGAGGTAGTAGTATAATTAGAGGTATATTTACAGCTTGCTTCTACACCAAACAGATTTTAGAAGACATTGCAGCGAAAACTGAAGAGGGAACAGGATGGAGCAAAAACAATCAGCCTTGCAAGAGATGGGCTGACCTTCGAACGGATAGCAATCACTACAAACAATAACATCGATCTACATGCAGACTACTTATAGAACCTAATTCTAGTAGGTGAAGGACAAAATGGATACTTATTCAGGCTATTTACAGAAGATAAATGACACACCTCCTTTTGTCTCTCCACGACTCCACATAATCATTATGGGAGAAGTTGATCGTTAAAATGATAATTGAGGTTGCATGTACGAGTCCCCAAAATATGAAGATAGTGGCTGGCCGCAAATTAGAGAGAGTGTTAAGCCCGTCTCTTTGACAGATTAAGTTTATACGTAAGTAGGTACTTAACATATCTAGACGTCAAATAAACTCTTAAACAATCTGTGTAAAATAAGTTACAATGTTGGAAAAAACATAACGCAGCAAACTTTAAAAAACTGACTTACAAAATAAGGTAGAGATCCAAGGGGCTTCCTTTCTTTGCCTTTGCTTCAACAGCCGATAGACGGCGTTGAACTCGACTTATGTCGTTCACAATACGGTAGAGATCCAAGGGGCGACCTAATCTATCCGGTGCTTCAGACTGTTGGGACTTCTTGTCTGACTGCTTTTTAAGAACAGATATAAGTCTTCGTAGGTCATTAGCTGCTTCAGAATAGTCTCTAACCATCTCATGTAAGGTTGCTCTTCTTGAAAGTGCCTGCAAAGGGGATGATTGCAGTTCGATTACCAACATGCAATATGTTCTATGTGACAAGTATGATTGATAAATTGATATCCTCAAAAATAAACTTTAGAATAGCTTTTATACTAGAAAAGGACAGAAGGAAAAAAGATCAACTCAGGACACCCCTTAATGGCTAGTGGATAGTGCATTGCTCCAACACTCCTTTACAAATCTAGGTCTATCATACAACCAAAGCAGCGGTCTCAATCTGCTTCATCCCGGGCTTTTTTTTAAGAGGCTTACCAAGTGCCAACTATAAAGAATTGCTAACATCTTATCCAGACAAACATTTTTTATTCAGTTCAATGGTGCAAATATCTAAAGGAAGACTAGTAGTATACTCCTCGACTGTTGTCCACCTCTTCAGAGAGCGGAGGAAGGGCCACAAAATCAGTGTGGGTGAGCTAGGTAGCAAGCTCTGCCTTATCCCCCACGCAATTCACTTCTCTTACTTTGACCTCCATCAGGCAAGAGCATACACCACAAGGATATTTCCTCCATAACAATGCATAGTATTGATAGTTCAATTCCTGATAATTCACGGTCAGCTTGTCAACAAAACTCCAAATTCAACACTCTTATGGGCCCATTTGACCAAAAAATTGTGATGGCCAATATCAACCAAAACCTGATACATAAAGATCTAAAAACCTTTTCCCTATAATAACAGGGAATCATTCAACCAACAGCTAGAAACCCAGGCCATGTACGTCATGTTCATCATTTGATAGAAATAAATCTTTCATACTTAATTGCCAGTAATGAGAGTTCCACTTGAGTGCCAAGAAACACATAGTTGAAGGTAAACCTTAGAGTAACTTCCATCAAGAGCTATGGCTAGACTACAATCAGCAATTGCATCAATTAATTTGCCTAATGATTGGTGTGCAGCAGCACGATTGCAAATGCAAACAGCTGCAAAAGGACGTGATTCAACACTCCTAGATATTGCATTCGTGTAATGCTCTATTGCTTCTGTATGTCTCCCAGACAGAAAGGCCTCATTGCCTGCATTCTGAAATTGAAAAACACGAAAATGTTAGAGATTTAAAAAGATAAATTATTCGCAACTTTACTCTTCCACGAATTGGACTAATTAGTGAATATGACAGCAAAAATACACAGCAATTTCCCATGCATATTTCTTAATCTAAATGGAAATTATGGAAGGAAGCCTAATTCTAATATTAGATTAAAGAAGAACATGCGCTTCTAAAGGACTAGAGTCATGCTGCGAAACGACTAAAAACAAGAAGATATAAAGTACAAGCTAAATGCAATTTAATACAAATACTACAAAGTTACATACATAAAGGCATAAATACGATCACAATTGTTTTTCAGTTGCATAATCACCGTCAAGGAGATATAGTAAACATGGGACACGTGTTAAGAAGACACCTCAAAAATATTTGAGGTGGTACCCTCAATTCTAGTGTCCAAGTATTAACGAGTGTCCCTTAGCATGACCCTAGTAAAAAATTGTATCCTTTCAACTAATCAGTTTATGTCTTCATTTATTTGTTTTCTTTTTATTTCCTAGATGGTGTTTGGTTTGATCATTGATGTGGTTCGGTTGGGGGAGGAAGGGGGGAAGAATTGAAAGATCACTTGATATATTGCCACCCCAAGATTTGCTCCAAAAAGTAACCAAGAACCCAAATGCAGGTGCACCACACCTTGCAGCGTAAAAGTTCCCGTACAGTGACAGCTAAAGAGCTGGATGACTCATTACTCCTGCTTTCATGCCTACAAAATAAGTGTTGGCTTCAAAACCAAATATTGAACAAAATACCAATTAAATTGAGCATGAAAAAATGCAATGTTTGGTTTCATAATGAAGGAGTACATATTACTTGTCCTCGCCAGATCTCCGTTGCTCTTGTTTCTCAGTTAATTCAAGAGCTCTCTCAAGCCTACCCATATGAAAGTAAGACCTAGACAGCAGGTCCCACCTCCACATATTTAATGAGTTACGGCTGTCAAACCCATCCATTTTTGTCATGGGGTCAGCAACACCTACAGCTGCAAAATTCTTTTTAGCAAAATCATGAGTTTGCTCACACAGCTGAACTACCTCTTCATACTTCCGCATCTGTTACAAGCCACCAAAAAAAGACATTGCTCAGAACGAATAATAGTTACAAATATTATGAACTGATTAGTTGAAGTTCTAAAAGATAAGCAACTTAAGCAAAATATTTGAGATGTACAGTCATACATACTAAAAAAAGAGCATCTGCCTTCATTTCAAGTAGTTTCTCCGAGTAACAACTTATGACCAAGGCCTCCGCAAGAACTCCCAAGGCCTCGGCTGCTGAAGCAAAAGTTCTATGTTTCAAAAGTTCAGCAGACTGGTTCGTGCAATTAACAACTTTCTGGCAAGCAGGGAAATACACTGTTAGAAACCGAATGTAACAACTATACCAAGCAAGAGAGACTCATGACAGCATCAGGCCTCAGAGTCACCAATCATATAATAGCACAAACAGCCAACCAAAGCCCATATGAAAAGAATGGGGTTGTACCAAATAAACCCAGTAACTTGGAAGATAAGCATACATAACTGGTAAAACAAAATTGGTATTTAGTAAGCAAGAGGAAGGACTTGGTAGGTTGGACTCTCACCCCAACTTGGATTCTCCTAACATCTCTGACTTCTTTCTTTAAAATCAAAGTGCTTCCTTTCTATCTGTTATCTATGACAATTATGTGCTGTTGGTGCAAGGATTTCTCCGAGAGATGATAAAGGTTAGGGTAAGGTCTATGTCCCCTCCGGTCTTTTCTTTTTTTTAAGTAATTTCAACAGAAACATAACACTAGCAGACATCATATCATCCCTTGATCAATTATTCTAGTACTGCAAGTTCAATTACTTAACCAAACCCTTACTCCCTCCGTCTCAATTATATTGGCCAGGGCCAAAAACTCATGGATTAAGGTTTGCCATTAATGCTTTCAAATTATCTCTTTTTTCCACTTTTACCCTTATTAATGATTAAGTTGCAATTAATTTACTTTGTAAATACATTGGTAGTTAGAGGTATAATGAGAAAGTAAGCAATAAATGTCTATTAAAAATTGAAGTGGCCAAAAACTTTGAGACATACAAAAATAGAAAGTTGGCCAATATAAATGAGACGGAGAGAGTATAAAATTAGATCTTTCACACAAATCAAATGTCAAACCATTTCCAACAACGATAATCTAAAACCACAGAGCTTCCATTATACTATAATCTATGATTAGTAAATTTTTCAGATACTACTTGATGTATATCAACCTTAATCAAGCGTAGCCACTAAACATAGCAACCAATCCTCATAGATGTATATAAAAACATAATTCCTTAATAGAGCAAAATATAAGCTCTGGCCTCACATTTACCCGGTCTACCAATCCATTAATTGTCAACTATAACCAAAGTAACCATCAAAAAGAATTTTGGCTTCTAACCAAAACCTTAATACACCAAGATATCATAAACTAAGCTCACAAGCATTTCCTAGAACATACTATAATCAAGTAGTGTTACTAAGTTTTCAATGCACAAAGCACAACTAATCAAATCTTTGATATCCTAAATGATCATAACACAAATATCCACAAAGTATTCCTACAAGTTTTCAGGACATATCTTAGTAGTCAAGCACTTGAGATTTACCAGTTTAGAGACTAAGCGCTAGTAGTTATTCGAGAAGTCCAACAGTACCTTCAAATACAGAAAAAGCTTCCAAGTTCCAACCATATCTAAGACTCGCCCTGTCCACTATAGTAATTGCACCCACCTACTCAAGCTAAGAGCGCTATCTGCCTTCCCTTTCCATATGCCAAAAAGACCCCCCACCCGATCTATAACAACATTTTCATTCCCCTGGTCCTATCCCCTTGAGAAGGAAGTCATATGCTATTTAGCTTCCATCTTAGCTTGTCTCAGAAGAAGAGATAGAAGGATAATCATACATCCTTAAGCCAGCGTTCTTGCCATCACAAATTCATGCAAATTAACCCATCTTCAAATATGTCTAAAATCACCGACAAGCATTTATGTTATGATCAAATAACTATTTAACACAAAAGGAGCACGTTCGGAACTTTCGTTACAGGTTTGAGGTTAACAGGCACTGAACTAATCAAACTGCTGCTTCGAATTCATCTTCAACTTGGAGGAGAACAAATTTTTCTGCCTCCCTTATTGTTATTTGGAGAGCATGAAACCGTTGTAAATATCGGTATTTGTCTAGAATGGTCAAAACACAACAAACTCATCTTGTCACCGTTACAGAAATGCAAAGGCTTCAGTTAACATGATGTTAGAGGTCTTTGCAGAAATATATACAGTACAGTTACAGAAGAATGTTTGGATGCTTTAAATGAATGTGTTTCACGAACTATACTCCTTGGATCACCAAATTTGCATGCAATACACATACTCAAACATGAATATCTCATATATCCCCATTTGCATAACCAATCCGATTGAAAATCTACAATCAATCAAACATGAATATCACAAAGACAGAACTTCAAGAAAAATGCATCAGAATGACGTATTCAGGAAATGATAACGACAGTATGCTTAAAACTAAAATTTGAATACCAACAACAGAAAAGGAATAATTGAAATATGGTACCTGTGCCTTTTGGAGCCCATCAGCAGCTTCAATTGTAAATATCCTATCCAGGCAAACCATATTTCCCATCTCCAAACACTTACAGTAATTGTATAATGCATCTTCAGTCTCTCCTAACAGTAGATGGCAACTAGAAAACAGCACAAGGAAATCATACAAGTAAGAACTAAACCCTATCAAAGTATGAAATTTAACAAAATCTAGTAGCACTTAAACAAAATAGAGAAAAGACCACTGAATCTTTCATGTAAATGCTTAGCATGCATGCTCATACTTTTTTTCCATCAAGTATGATCAAGATGGAACTATTGTAAAGGAAATAACTGATTCATCGAAAGCCTTGCACTATAAACGAAAACAAACAAGCCTACATAGCAACAGGTTCTGAATTAGTAGCATTCAACACGTCATAGCTGCAGGATAAGAATACAACATAGCCCATATTTCTACACAATGGAGAATATAATATCTTCAAGGTGTTTCCAAGTTCTTACCAATTATGTCATTTAAATAATAATCATGATGATTTATTATTGGCTTGTGGAGACAATGGCCAAGTGACATTAATTCTTCAGAACTGAACTAAGTAGCAGCAGGTCAACAACTCAAGAAAGATGGTTCTGTGGTTGTAATGTTGTCTTCACAGTTGGATGGTCAAAGCACAGATTCAAAATCTTCTATTCCAATGCAATCTTTTAAATCGTCGCAGATAGAAACAGGGATGTAATACACTGTACATGAATACACGACTCGTGTTGTTACTGATTTGCAGACATGGTCAAGCAAAGCAAGAAAGAGATCCAGTAAATACATGAAATTCCCGTGCTGATTGCACCCTTTGGGTCAAAAAAGAAAAAGGGAAAAAGTGAGATTAAGGTTTACCACTAGAAATAGAAAAGAAACACCATGGATAGAAGAATTCTAGTGGTAGTTCGACAAATTCAGCAGCCATTTACCAGACAATGGAGTCTTTCTCAACTCGCATTCAAAATTTGGAGTATCGAAGTGCAGACTTTAAAGCAAATGAGAAGCGTGGGCATGCTTATCCAGATAAATCAACCGGCACATCAGTCCTACAACTCATATCTAGCACAGAATTTTTTTTTGGCTGAGACGCAAAATGGAAAAAGTAGGCAATCAAATTCAGTTCACTAGATGGTAGAGTTTCTGGCACTGATTTCAAAGCCTAGTGCAGTTTCGAAGTCTCTTTATCAGTTAAAGTGACAGGGATGAAGACAAGATGCATGAATTAATCCTCTCCTGACTTGAATCTATGCTACAAATCCTAACTAAATCCTCGTATTCAAAGAGATCATACATCAGAAAGACCCCTCAATTTGGGTTGAACTGTTGGGCAGTCCTCCAATAGAAGTAAAATGATGACACTCTAAATGTATGCTAACATCCAACAATTCATCTATTATATACCATGTGTAAAGTGATTCATCTCCTGACATTGAAGCTGATGACAACGAATCAGCATTGTGATGCAGAATGGCAGCACTGCAGGCTCGCCAAAAATGAGGGTGAAAATGAAGGCTATACTGCATTCAAATAGGCCATAGGCAGATAAATCAATTAGGGTCATGTCCACATCTCATTACTCATACCTAGCCCACACGCTAGGATGCAATTGAGGAAACCTTAAGCGATATCTGGAAAACATAACTTTGAGTCATAGTTAGTGCCACTTGCTATGAGTTTCGTACTTTTGTAAGTGGAAGGAAGGAGGGAAACAAAACTACCAAAGAGGTGCACCAATTTATCTCTCTGCACAGCTCAAAAGGATTTCCAAACACAATTTAAATGTGCCAATATAATAGATGATAGATCATCAGGAGCCCTTCCTTAAGAAACATATAATATATTCATTATGCTGTAACTTTTTCTGATGTGGTACAGAGTGCTAGGAGGTCAGTTCCAGTTTCTGTACTAAAACAGCCTTGGTCCTTGGTTGAGACATAAAATCCAACCAAATAAAAAGTGGTAATGCTGTGAGAAAGAACTAATTGAGGATTAAATGAATTTCAATCTGGCCAGAAAGATTCAATATTCATGTAACACCCGGGAAATGATCATGGGACATATGCTTAGCGTGTGTGTATGCATGCATTTTATTTGAGTATGTGACGTTATTATGTGTGTGGGTGATTGATGTACAGTATAGCAATTGACGGAAATGAAAGTTACTAATAACTTGACAAAATGAAATAATAAAAGATAAGTCTTAAAAGGGTAATATAAATGGACATAACTTGAAGGGTTCTAAGTGTAAATTGGTATATAAATATACATATATATGATTTCCTTCTCCCAGTATAGAGGCTCATCACCTCTAGTACCAAAGAAATTCACGGGAGAAAAGGGAGAAAGAGAGAAACAAGCCTAGGTTGAAGATTTGCTAGGACAAAGAAGAATTGATAAGTCTGTAGACTTAATTGTCTATGTTCCCTTATGTATGTGTTCTCTTGGTTGGAAGGATGGGTATATGTGTGTTTGTGTGTGTGTGGGAGCTCAGTTGCTCCTACCTCACGTGAACTCAAATGGTTGGTAGGTTTTGGTGTTAGGGCAGAGCAAATAGCTCACTCTTGAGTAGTGTAAGTGGCCATGTATATTCTGTGCATATTAGGGATGTCCATGGAAGAAGTATAATGGTTATGGTGTGTGTATGGTTTCTGGACTGTCACGTAGGGTTAAGTTTTCGGTTGCGAGCGTCGGGACGCTATATTGGCGCTGGGACGCCCAGCGTCCGGACGTCAATATGGCGCTGCGACGTCCAGCATCCGGACGTTGGTTTGGACGCTGGGACGCTGGCCTTTGGAAAATGTTTCTGTCCTCTGCGCTGGGACGCTGGGAAGGACGTCGGGACGTCCAGCGTCCGGACGCCGGTTGGGCGCTCGGACGCTGGAGGCAGATTAGGCTTGGGTCACGCCATTGTCCTAGTTGCTTAGGGTGTTGCTCCATTTGCATTCAGAATTAGATTTCATGAAGAAATGGTACATGATTCACCCTTGTTTAGAATTAAATGATTCTTTTCCAAATCATTTATATAGAATAACATTTTGAATCTTATATGTTGCCTAGCATTGATACTAACACTTGTATGTTATTGTATGTTAGATTAATGTGTGTAGCGGAGATCGTGTGTTCATATAAGTCGTATAGAAGCTAAGGTAAGGGTTCTAACCAACTTTGAGACCTTGCCTTCCCTTGCGTATTGTGACATTGAACTTGAATTGCATGATTGTTCACATCGTTCCATTTGCTTGATCCATGTTGTTCGTATCGATATGCCTGATTGAGTATGGATCAAGGGTATTCTTTTGGAATCATATTGTCTTGAACTCATTCTATGTTATTGTATTGTATGCCATCGCTTATTGGCTTCTCCCATAGCACTTGAGTATATTGATTTCCTCGCTGAACAGAGGAACCAACACCGGTTGTTGCATTGTTATTGTGACCCAGGAGTCTAAGTGTCTTCTGCAGGGGATGCTTAGATGATGGGGTCGATTGTTATTGTTAGGCATTTGGCCGACTCAAAGTGTTTATGGAATTGATCTTATTGTTGCATCGTTATCGATCTCTTTCATTTCGGTTATATGGCATGGTTACGGTCGTCGTTCCTATTGATTCTTCGCTTGTTCTTACATGCTATAGAATGTATTGACCTAACTTCTTGGGGTCCTGGAGTTGAGGAAATCTTGGGGTCATAGTGCTATTGATACACCTTGCCTTGAGTTATCGGTCTATACACTTACCCTAGCCACGTTGGCAGGGCTTTTACTGAGCAATTTGTGCTCACCCCTCTTGTATATTGTTTCTATCCTTTTCCTCCCTCCAGGTGACACGTTATCTAGCGGGGATGGCAAACTTTTGGATGGAGCTTCATCGTAGGAAGTATATTGTGACTTGTAGTTGGTTGTATGATGTAGGATTCCATAGTCTTTATGTATGTAATCTTGGGGGCAAACTTGTGGATGGAGCTTCATCGTAGGAAGTATATTGTGACTTGTAGTTGGTTGTATGATGTAGGATTCCATAGTCTCTATGTATGTAATCTTGGGAGCATGGACATGAGTTGTATATGTATATGGTTGGTTAGTTCATGACTTGATTGTAGTGAGTCAAAAGGGGGTGGCTCTGATGTTCACTCCCGAGTTGTATATATATATGTTTGTATGGTTATATGGTATGTGATATTAGCATGATTTTGAGTTCTTGACGTCATGTGTAATCGTTGCGTCACCCCTCGAGGAACGTGACGTCACGGGACTCGGGGCGTGACAATTCAGTATACAGTTATCAGCTGAAATAATTCACAATGCAGGAGAGAATTATTAAATTGTCACACAGTCTACCATTTTCTCCCCCTCTATACCTACAATTATTAAGGAGAAATATTTGTCTTCCTTACCATGCACGATATGATTTTTCATTCTCTATCTTAGATAATGTTTCTTCTTTTACTCGCCTTTTACGACCACTTCTACAAATTCTTGCTCCTTACAGAAACTACCCTTTAGCAAAAGAGTCCAAGGAAAAGCCTTACGCATGAAGCCAAATTAGCAACCTTTTTGTGGTTTTCCTAAAACTCCCATCAGAAATTTCAGCATCATTACTAGAAAGAGATCAATTAGACTTGTTACTACTCAGTAAGAGATAGAAGAATATATCAATCATGCTGAGAAACTAGAATGGAAATTTCAAAACAGGTTTGATTCTACCCATTTGTGGCTAACGAGAATTCTCTTGGATTTTAGTGCAAGCAAAAGCAACTGAAAACTTACTTTGCGGCTGTCAA
>JAOTQG010118860.1:0-10937 GCA_025631175.1 Iris virginica | reverse complement strand
GAGTTTTTCGATCGCTTTCGGTACATTTTTTAAAACACAATAATTAACTTTAACCTATAAGTGTGAATTAATTTAATTTGTAACTTGTAATTTGAAATTTGAATTCTTTTTTAACTTGGGCCGAATATTGATAATGCCAATGCCCTATCGTACCCTACCGATATTTTGGTATTACCGATATCGAAATTTTGGTAGGACAATGATAATGAATTTTGCATTATCAATTTTTCAGTAATCGTAACGTTAATAAACTTTTGGTACGATTATCCTACCGAAACCACCCCTAATCGTATCAAAGAATCTAAGAATTGAAAACGGGAGGTATCCCTTGTTTTTCGATGAAGAAAGGGCGGGAAGAGATACCAGGGCAAAACTGAAGGAAGGGTGGCATGCTGTTGGATCATTTATGGGTAAGTTTACAATTTCTCAAACACTTGGAGCTCATTCATGACACTCAACTCTTTCTTACATTTTATCCTAAAAAATACATATTTTATTTTTGTTAATTCAGATAATTTTATTAGTTCTTATTTAAAAAAAATATAAATTTTTTTAATAAATTTTATTTTTATCACAAAATTTGAATTAATTACTCGTATGGAGTAGTTTGTAAATAATCAATCTTTATTGATATTTTATCAATAGCTAAACCATACGAATGAAAAGTTAAAAATAAAACACGTCAGCTGATCCAATCTATTTTTACCAGCGAACTCCATTTCAGAACCAGTAGTAGAGCCGTACAACCAGTTCCTTCCTCAAAACTCAACACCACCGTCTGTGTGTGTGTGAGAGAGAGAAGAAGAAGAAGAAGAAAAGAGAGAGAGGGAGAGAATGGATAATCTTCAACCAAGACCAGCAAACTCCAGCCCACTAACCCCTTTAACTTTCTTAGATCGCTGCGCCACCGTCTACGGCGACTGCACCTCCATCATCTACAACGACACCACCACCTACACCTGGTCCCAAACCCACCGTCGATGCCTCCAGCTCGTCTCCTCCATCTCCAACCTCATCAAGGAACGCCACCAGGTCGTCTCCGTCATCGCCCCCAACATCCCCGCCATGTACGAGCTCCACTTCGCCGTCCCCATGTCCGGCGCCGTTCTCAATTCCATAAATACCCGCCTCGACCCCCGCACCATCTCCCTCATCCTCCGTCACTCCGAATCCAAACTCGTCTTCGTTGACTACCAGTCGACGGAAGCCCTCTTAGAAGCCATCTCTCTTCTCCCCCCAACTCACAAACCCCCTGTTCTAATCCTCATCGCCGATGATGCACCTGCAGATACATTAAAGAAAATCAGTTCAGCCCCTTTTTATTCTACTTACGAAGAAATGGTGTTTAACGGCGACCCTAATTTCAATTGGGTCAAACCCGGCTCGGAGTGGGATCCGATGTCGTTGAATTACACGTCCGGTACGACATCGTCGCCGAAGGGGGTAGTCCACAGCCACCGTGGCATGTTCCTAATTTCACTGGATTCTCTACTCGATTGGGAAGTTCCGAAGCAGCCGGTGTACTTGTGGACCCTACCTATGTTCCACGCCAATGGCTGGAGTTACACGTGGGGTATGGCCGCCGTCGGTGGGACCAACATCTGCTTACGCAAGTTTGACGCGTCCGTCATTTACGATTTGATAAACAAGCACGGCGTGACGCATATGTGTGGGGCCCCCGTGGTTCTCAACATGCTGTCGAGCGTTCCCGAGCGGCTGAGGAGGCCGGTGAACATCTTGACCGCCGGAGCACCGCCGCCCGCGGCGGTTCTGTTACGCACGGAGGCGTTGGGGTTTTCGGTTAGTCACGGGTATGGTTTGACGGAAACGGGTGGGCTAGTGGTGACGTGTGCATGGAAGCAGGGGTGGAACCGGTTGCCAGCGACGGAGAGGGCTAGATTGAAGGCTAGGCAAGGGGTGAAGACGGTGGGTTTTACCGAGATAGATGTGGTGGATCCTGGGTCAGGACTCGGTGTGACTCGTGACGGGTTAACTCTAGGAGAGGTGGTTTTACGTGGTGGGTGTATCATGTTGGGTTATTTGAAAGATCCGGAAGGTACATCCAAATGTATGACGGAGAATGGGTGGTTCTATACCGGTGATGTGGCGGTGATGCACACGGACGGTTATTTGGAGATTAAGGATAGGTCTAAGGATGTGATTATTAGCGGTGGTGAGAATTTGAGCAGCGTGGAGGTGGAATCGGTGTTGTATTCGCACCCGGGGATTAATGAGGCAGCGGTGGTGGCACGCCCGGACGAGTTTTGGGGGGAGACGCCATGTGCATTTGTAAGTTTGAAGAAAGTGAAGGCCGGTGGAAAATTGACGGAGAAGGAGGTAATAGAGTATTGTAAGGGGAAATTGCCACGGTTTATGGTGCCAAAGACGGTGGTGTTTAAGGAGGAGCTGCCGAAAACTTCCACCGGGAAAATTCAGAAATTTGTGCTTAGAGAAATGGCTAAGGCTATGGACTCGGCAAAGAGTCGCATGTGAATAGAACAAGTCTTTTGTATTGTCGATTGTTGTCTCAAATCATATGTTTTGTACGTAAATGTTCACCAAATAGGATGAGATTTGAACATCTTTGCATGAATCAGTAGTCCTCAGCCCGTATCAAAAGTCCTCAGCCCGTATCAAGTACTTCAATTTCATTAGAGATTCGAGCAGGTGAAGGCTTAAGCCTCAAATCCAAACAAATTCTCATCTTCTCTCAAGACATTTCGAGTTAGGACTTGATGGAGGGATCAATTGACTTCGGAGCATAAAGTTAGAAGATCAGAATGCCGTGTGGAAGATCAGAACGCCATGTGGACTTCGTGAACCAACATTTCGCGGAGAAATGATAATATACATGAATCCGCTCAGCCAAGGGAAGAAAGTGTAGATGTTGGATCATCAGGGTAGTCAAGTGTACACTATGAAAGAGAGTGAGCTAGTTTGTTAGAAAGTTGGTTATTTCCCGCTCTTTTCTTTTCCTCTCTCTCAGTGTATATAACAGTGTCTTCTTCTTCATTTCAAGTTAGATCCATACATCAAGTTTACACAATTTCTCTCTCTATTAGCTTAATTCTTCTTTCATGGTATCAGCCAAACGATCCCATCGTTTCCGCGATTGATTCCTCTTCTTCTTCTCTCCTTCTTTACCACTGAATTGTGGATTCTTCAGCATCCATGGCTGCCGGTGATGAAGCTTCGATCAATGAATATGATCTCGCCGAGGTAAACCTCATTTTGCCTTCTTCGCATCCCTTATTTCTGCCCTAAGAGAAATCTGTTCGGTTTCCAATTAAAGACGTTCAAACTGGTTCTTTTCCCGCATATAATAACAGAATAAGATCTAACAACCGTTAGTCATCTTCTTCATAAGATGTTGATAAGTTGCTCGAATGACTAACGAACTTTCACGACTTTGCTCTAAATAATATAATGATTTTAAATATGTAATTTTTAGCTCCAAACGTGCAAAATTAATCACTTTAAAGTTAAACTCCAAGCTCCTATAATCACTAAAAACACTAAAACACATATTAAATCATAATAAAGTACTCAAAATTAGCATGACTTACGAATGAAAAAGAGCCATAAATAAGTGTATAAAATACACTTATCAAGATCTATCCCTTAAAATGCAAAAGCTAAAACCACAACAATTGATAGAATGCTGTTCAGAGGAGATCAGCAACATCTGATGGCAGCTTCTCAACTACCACGTTGTGGAATTTCTGAATGTCAAACAACATCCTCTTATCATCCTTTGTCACAAAACTGATAGCAACACCCTTCCTCCCAAATTGTCCGCAACGTCTGATACGGTGGAGATAGTTCTCGGGTTTAGGTAGATCATAGTTAATAACTAGGGAAACTTGCTGCACTTTGATACTTCGAGCCAAGAGGTCAGTAGTAATTAGAACACGAGAAGACCCGGATTGGAATTCACGCATGATAATGTCTCTCGTGCTCGGGTCCATGTCACCATGACGCGCTGAAACTGTGTAGTCTCTGCCTCTCATCTTGTTGGTTAGCCAGTCAACCTGTCTGATTGTGTTCACAAAGATTACACTCTGGGTGACGGCCAGAGTCTCATAAAGGTCGCAGAGTTTCTCAAGCTTCCACTCTTCCTTTTCAACATTGACATAGAACTGTTTTACAGCTTCCGGGAGCTCATCATGCTTCACTAGAATCCTCACAGGTTTTTTCATTAACTTCCTTGTAATTTCAAGAGTCTCAGGAGGCATTGTAGCAGCTGACAATCCAACCTGGACCTTTGGAGGCAGTAGCTGAAATATATCGTATATCTGATCCTTGAAACCTTGTGAAACCATTTCATCAGTCTCATCCAATACAAACATCTTGATGTAATCAGGGCGCAGTGATTGTCTTTGCAGCATATTAAGCACGCGAACTGGATTACCAACGACGACGTGGACTCCACATGACAGAATACGCTGGTCCTCACGAACGCTTGTTCCACCAACACAAGCATGGACTTTCACACCAAGATAGTCACCAAGAGCTCTGATAGTCTTTTCAATTTGTCGTGCATCCTCGAGGATAGGGGCCAAAACCAAGGCCTGGCATTCAACCACAGCATAATCAAGTTGTTGCAGGATACCACAGCAGAAAGTTGCAGTCTTTCCTGTTCCAGACTGGGCTTGCTGAATGACATCAAGACCCTTGCAGAAAGGAACAATACCCCTTTGCTGAATCGCAGAAGGTTTTTCCAAACCATATGCGTAGATGCCCCTCAGAAGATTTTCTTGGAGACCCATAGCATCAAAACTATCATGAACCTCATCATAGTAAGTAAAAAAGTCACGGCCATCAGCTTTGTGTAACTCGTTCATTTTCGAATCAAATTGACAAGCATCAAGCTGAGATCCTTCAGGTGCAAAACCTGCATGACTAGAGATGATGAGAGATCGATTGAAGATAGAAAGAAAAAAATGTGCGTGTGTCAGTGAGAGAGACAGAGTGTGTGTGTGTGTGTTGTGTGAGAGAGAGAGAGAGTGTGTGTGTGTGTGTGTGTGTGTGTGTGTGTGAGTGTGAGTGAGTGAGAGAGAGAGAGAGTGTGTGTGCAATCTAGGGTTTCCCTAAACTCAGATCTACGCCATGGAGTTGGAAGTAAAGAAGTTTTCTTCGCTCCTATTTTTCATAAAGAAAGATGAAAGAGAAAAGGGAAGGGAAAAAAGTTCAATCATTCACAAGTGAGAAAATTTGGAAGGACTAAGGATGATCTTTTTTTTTTTTCAGTTGAATTTTTTCACAATTTTTTTCCAGTTTAATCAATCAAAAGCTGAATTTTTTCACATACGGATATTTAATTTCAAGGAACATAGGAATGAGTCTCAAACTCCATTACCCGATCTCTTCACTAAGTTAATGAATTAGCTGCACTGGCATTAATTTTGACTCTCATTGTGCAACAATAATAGTATGCATATTCTTCAGCTTCAAATGATATCATTATACAATATCAAGCAGTTTCTATTTTGATGTGTAACGGAAGTAAAAAATACTATCAAATGGATCAGAAACAAAATTGATATTTTCGATAATTTTAAAGCAGATTGGCAAAAATAATCTTTGCTTGATCAATGATTTTGTAAGGGGGGAAAGGTAGGAGCTTAAAGCTATCGTCTGCATCCTGACACACGCAAAAGCACGCACACCCACCACAATTAGCAACTTGGTTTGTTACGCATATGAAACCAAAGTGCAAACACCTACACGATAATTTCATTTTAAGACTCAACAAGGCAAGAAGCATACAAACAAGTGCGGACCCTCACTGTGAAAAACATGTGATGATCTGCACCACTACACTAATTGTTGTGCATATCAACTAACCTTTCCACCGAAAATGTAACAGCTCGACTGGGACTTTTAGAGCGTCAGAGCGTCTTCCCATATCGGAAGCTAACCTCTTACGACAATAATTAGCACAAGCTACAACTGCAAGAACAGAACCGCTGGCAGCTCCTCCTAGCAGGCCAGAAAATCGGCTAGCCACAGCTGCGACGCCAGGAATTCTGCGAGTAAGGTTGCTGGCACCAGCAATTGCCACTCCAGCAATTTTCTCAAATGCATCAGCAGCAGCTTGAAATGATGCTGCCTGCCCACTGCGAACTTCACTAGATATAGAGAAGACTAGTAAACCTGTTTTACAGTATACAGCAAAGTCCTCGCAGTTGTTCTTGATAACATCATAAGCCCCAAAACCGCTTTTAAGGAGATATCGAGCACGATAAAGGACTTCCTCAGGAGGATCACAACTAGCCATGGTGCAGGCCCCTCCTCGAACTTTGGCAAGAAAAACTGCTGTAGAAACAGAATACTGATACAGGTATAGATCACCACCGGAAAGAAAACACTCTAAGCATGACGACATGACGCCATCAACACTGGGTTGGCCACCACATTTTGGGCATGGAGTCTCAATTGGAGGGGTTGGCATTGAGCTAAAGATAACGCCATCTAGCACTGTTCCGGTTCCAATCTCCTGTCCTGCACCCCCGGTGAAATGGATAACCATTTCATCCCCAACATAAATTCCTGATGGCAAATGGAAGACATTTAGAACCGAGCATGGAGATTTGAGATTAGTAAATAGTATACCTACCGACCCAAGATAAGATCCTTTCATGTCAACGTATTAAATATGCATTTAGACTCACACATTTCCTTTTAATTATATTAACATTTAGATATTTCATTGTCCAACATGTAAAATCATCTCAAACTAGGTATATTACGAAAATATATATGACAAAATGGGTACTTTTTCTCCTGATGAGTCAAAAAAGAAGGCTATCTCACTAGGGAAAAGGCGGCAACATCACGTTTTTGAAACAAAAAGAAAACCTAATGGTGTCCAAGTATAGTAAAGTCGGCCTAGTCTGCTCAAATGGTGACAGAAGGTTAAATTACCCAATCTTTAGGCTTTCGTGTTGCGGTAAGTGTTCAGATAAAAAGGATTTTTCATTCAATTTCCCGCAAACCACAGGTTTCTCGCCCCCTCTATCTTTAGTCTCATCAATCCTCTGTATCTCACTACATTTTTCCATCCACATGATTAAAACCATAGTTTTAACACAAATCCCTGATTTCACATTCTCTCTCCCTCGTCATACCACTTTCTCTCTAACTCCATCTTCTTTAATCTTATTTGAAGGAACTTCCATGTAGACGCATGTTGAGTTTAAGATACGAAAAATAAACCATCTTATCCAAAGGACGAGAATATTACTGAAAATTTTACGTGGACATCAAATTAGGAAGTTCGAAGTGATTCACCGTACAGATGTCAATTTGTCCCTTCATCCCAAACATGAGTATAATTTTATACCCATGATCATGAACATAGAAAGACGTTAATTTTGGGAGGAATGGGGAAGCAAATAAACATAATTAGGACTAGCAAGCTCGAGGCACAAACGCACACAAAAGGTATTAATAAATCTTTTTACTTCAATCAAAATATAGAGTTCCATAACTGAATACTAAGAGAGGATAACGTTAACATTAACATTAACATATATCATTGCTATGTGGTATATAAATAAATAAAAGAGAATTGAGATGCATGTTTAAAGATTAGACAAACCGAGTCAGCTGAACTAAATGTCTTCAAGAGGCTTCTTAAGACCCAAGCCTTGTTTAGTTCTAGCACACACATCTACCGATTAACACCCATCATAGTTTCTTCAGCATGCCAGGTAAGAACATTTTTCTTCCTAAGTACTCTCCATACCAAGATGAAAGTACTACAAGCCAGAACTATCAATTACTAAGCTGTACTTATATTGCACACTTGTTTATAAACTATTTCCCTCTCAGAACCTTCTCTCTAATCGGCATACAGTCCAAGTACTCCATTCAGTAGAAGATAGTGGAATCCTCAAGAATCCAATTAGGATCCAGCTCACTACATTACATGGATATTACATTCTCTTTCAACTCCGACAAAGTAAATGAAGCTGTTACTCAGACATGATTTAAGAACAGATTTAACACCAACTCCACACTAAAGCATTTCTTACAAGTTCTAGAGATTCACAATTTACAATAAAATATTCAAAGGGACCATTGTCACAAGATTCATGGTTGATGTGCCATTCTTTGACTAATGGGAGACATGTGAAGGTTCCTGTACAATGTATGATTCCTAAATGCAAGCAAACGCCTCCACCGAAACCAAAAAAGCAAACACAGAAGATTAATTGGGGTGGTTTTCATACATTCAGAGATCCAACCAATTCTATTGTGGGGAAACCTCAAACTCAAGTGTGTATTAGACTACTAGCATAGTTTTTCAATTAACTTCACGAAGAGCCTTCATAATATCCATCTTTTCTTGATACTAGTGTTTCTCTAGGATCGACCTCTGCAACAAAGGCAAAGTCTTTCTGATTAAAACCTACATGGCAACTCGTGAAATATATGCAAGTATCAAGAATAAAGAGCATTACAACAAGAGAATTCCTTCATGCCTTTTTGCCTGGAAAAGTTTTCCATTTCCGAAAAGAATTTTCCACCACATCCTTGCGAATTACTGCCCAAATTTTCTTGGGGAATGTACTTTAAATCCTAATGACCATGGTGATTTCTTTGGGTTAAATATTCGAATAGAAAAAGGAGAGAATAACCGCATGTAAGTATTCAAATATTTCCTCAAGTTTCCCTTCAAATTCCTTTCTAATATTTGAAAGTCTATCATGTGACTCCCCAAAATAAAGTGTCTTTCACTACTCTTTTCTCTTCAACATGCTATATCAATCCTACTTTTAAAAACACAACTCTCTTTCATACACTTTAACTTATCGGATATGCTATAAGATTTCCAACATCACTCCCTCTGTCCCTCACTTTCTGCCATTCATGCATGATCAGCATCTCAAAAATATAAAATTAAAATTAAAAAAAAAAAGATTTTTGCTGCATCAGTGTTTAATCCATCCCCTAAGCAGTACTAATACTTATTTTCACATATTTTAAAGTTAAGTATAAACGAGAGAATTTTTTATTAAGAAAAAAAAGTAAAACAAAAATTGAAACTACCTAATTAAATGCCATCAACCTAGTTGAAGCGCAACAACATGGAGAATTCCAAAATCGAAATGCGATAAGCCAGCTATTTCATTTTCAGCTAATTAATCTAAAAACTTATTCGAAGATAGATTTCTTCGGAGAAGATAGATTTGCGTGCAGTGGAAAGAGTGTGTGTGTGTGTGTAAATGAAAAAAGAGGGGAGAAATTAAGTTGATGGATTGAAGACCACCGTGATGAGCGTAGAGGTAAGCTAGGCGATACGAGTAAATGTGATCGCCCGCCTTTAGCTCTTCCTTTCTGATTTTGTTCGTCAGTATCCCCATTCTCTCCCTCTCTCTCTCTCTCCCTCCCCCTGGACTTTCTCTCTCTAAAATGCTTAAGAGCTGTAAATTAGTACAAGTATTCCCATTTCTCTGGCAGCCTGGCTTATTTTGCTTTAACGGATTCAGACACCCGGGTCGGATCTAACATGCAAAGACGGGTGTGTGCGGGTGGTTCCCTTCAAGCCTGGAATAATTCCCGCGCAGATTGTTTCTAGAAGCTTCCCCAAACACGCCCTCATACTATACATTGAATTTGGAGTTAGAACTTAGAAGCATCTAGAAGGGAGTTAACAGATTTTGGAGTTTTTTTTTTTTCTTTTTTCTTGTGTTTTTCACTAACCAGATTTTACAAATTTTTATTTACTAGAAGGATAACGAAATTTAGAAACTGATAGGTAGTCGTTGAAATGTGCGGTCAATTAATTTGTTATTTGAAAAATAATATTTTTATTATCATAAATTGTGTCGAAATTTTGGCCATCTTTTCTATTTAATGAATGAGAAGTCAGCTTGATAAATTATATCTTTCAGGTAAAATTATTTTAATTTTTTTTTTTTTTTGCATACAGGTCACTCAAATTAATTTTTTGAACAAAAATGATAACTTTATTAATTTTTCCGTTAGTGGGGTTAATTTAAAGTGTAAAAATGTCTGTTCAAATAAAGATAGAGGTTTAAAAATAAAATTAATTGTAAGGTGTGTGTTATGTAATATTCTAATATAAGATTATTTTGTAAAATCTATAGATTCTTTTTTTTAACTAATTAATTTTCGAATTATTTTTGAAAAATAAACTGATTACATCCCGCAGTGATGGTCTGCTAGTTCATTTTCGATTTCCTCCCTCCTTCCCAATTTAAGTTCAAATCTTTTATGGCAAATGATATGTCATTTCGTGTGGCATATTTTTAAAAATTCATCTTAATCATTAATTAAAATAACTTTAAAATTTAAAACTCTAATATTTAGGTAATGTGTCATTTTTTAAAAGCTATACCACTTGTTTTATGGCACAGATAATCTCGATTCCTTCAATCCCGAAATCCCCTTCCTAAAAAAAAAATTCTGAAAATTCATGAGGAAATGATAAAATTAAAAAAAAAAATCCATGAAATCGAAATGAATGGGGTGGAAGTCGATTAAGAATCTCCGATGGGAGCCAATTGAGGAAGAAGGAAGCACAAAGCAAGGGTAATTTGCACCACCCCCTCCTGATTTGGTTAAATTTGATTATTCCCCTCAGGTTCGATCTTTATACGAAGCCTACCATTTTTTGAACAAAAAGTCATTTGTACCCTTAAATAATCTTAAGTACACTTGTGCTCTTCATTTTTTGAGAAAATGACTATTTTACCCTACCATTGAAGTATTTAATTACCCCCTCACATCTTATTTAATTTGAACATTAAATATTTTTAAAAATAAATGATTTTCATCGGTTAATATATCGAATGTATAGGATTTTTGGTTGGTGTACAAACATTGAAGTATTATTATTATTATTATTATTGTTGTTGTTGTTGTTGTTGTTGTTGTTGTTGTTGTTGTTGTTGTTGTTGTTGTTG
>JAOTQG010118849.1:0-10941 GCA_025631175.1 Iris virginica | reverse complement strand
ACCAAAACCAACACAAAACAAACACAAAACACAAACAAAAACAAAACATATCAAAAAACCCCACTTCCAAACACACCATAAATTAGGGCAAGGAATTATTTGGGCTATTTTTAAAAAAGATTAGGGAGGGGAGTTTTTTAGGATAGTGGTATATTGGGCTTTTGGGTCAAATGTCAGGGACCAAATGGGGTATTTTGTCGATATGTAAAGTAAAAAGTTAGGAGAGAGATAGAAATAAAGAAAATGATGTGAATTCAAATATCAAATATCAAAGAAATTAAATTCATGATCTAATTAGTTGCATCACTGCAAAAACAACTCAACACATACGATTGGACCCGTATATTAGTTACTCTCTCTCACCCTCATCGTCCCAGACTCGACTCCTTACATTATGACCGCGCGACACTAATTTTGTAGCATCATATTCCCAATTAGTATATTAAGCGCCCGTGCGCTTTATGGTAGGGACGCCCGCGAGTGTCCTCACGCGCCCGTCCTTTCTCATTTTCTCTTATAAAATGAACATACCGTTAGTTAAATAAATATTATAATAAGTAATGAATATATGACTAATCAAATGAACAATAGTGATATATAAAATGAACATATCGTTGGCATCGTTTTCGCAAATTAAGGAAACCATTCCTTAAATTCCGCAAATTAAGGAGATTTACGCACCTAAATAAGGAGTATAATTAACTTACCTTAATGGCGCTCATTTAATATAATTTGCATCATATTCCATCCATTTTTTTCTTTCTAGCACATGCAACTTGATTACTTAAAGTGATTACTCAAAGTGCCTCCCTGCCTCACTGGCCCACATCCATCTCTTCTTCTCCTCCGCATATATAGCAAAATAGAAAAATGATCGGCTACAAATCACAGATATCGTACAAACGTGCGAACATGTTATATTTTAGTACATTTTTGTTGTATCTTCATTAATTTTATTGTATCTTAGTTTATTTTGTTGTATTTTAGTAATATTCCGATGTATCTTATTGTATTTTTATTGTATCTTTGTATCTAATTTATTTTGTATGATACAACAAAAATATAACTAAAATACAACATAAATATATTAAGATATAACTGATTCACATATTTGTACGATATTTGTGGTTTGTAGCGGAATAGGTCCCTAAGAGAATATATACATACATATATAAATATATTACAGTGAACTTTTCAAGCTAGCTAGCTAGCTTGCATATATATTATTCCCCGCGCCATTTTGCAACGTGCACCACTCGAACTAAACTAACGTCATCGAATCTTCGCTAGCTGAGTTTCCATCTACTCGGAGAAGAATTCTGACACTGATCTAAACATGAACAAAACCGATTCATTCAGAAAATCTGAAACAATCAGATGGAAAATGGCTTCTTCAATGCAGCAACTCACCAGCTATCCCCCTGATCACCAATACCATCCAACAAGGAAGTCTCTCTCTCCTATGAATTTCCCTACCTCCCCTGATGATCAGCCCACTACCCTTGGAGAAGGGATCCTTCATTTCACTCATTCTCACCCATTATCTCAACTTACCCTGCCTGATCCCTTCACTTGCTCCGGCTGCAAAGAGTACGGTGCTGGCAAAAGGTTCTCCTGTCAAGAATGTGACTTTCAGCTGCATGACTTCTGCGCCTTATCTCCCCCTCTTCTCAAGACCCATCCCCTCCATCCTCAACACCAACTTGTCTTTCATGCCAAACCCAAAACAGGTAATTAATTAATTAATTACCTCTTCTTTAATCAGCTCTCTGCATTTGTCTGCACCTGAAAGACGCTTAATCAGCTCGCTCTCTGCATTCTTTAATCAGATCTCTGCATTTGTCAGCTCTCTGCATTCTTTAATCAGCTCTCTGCATTTGTGTTTTTGGTACGTATTCTAGGTGGGATTCATTGGCCAAGCTGCAATATATGTAACAAGTCCACCAAAGGTTTCACGTTCAGATGCAGCGCCTGTAATAAT
Organism: Iris virginica; assembly: GCA_025631175.1. NCBI lineage: Eukaryota > Viridiplantae > Streptophyta > Magnoliopsida > Asparagales > Iridaceae > Iris > Iris virginica. The sequence goes on along the minus strand of JAOTQG010118849.1, from coordinate 8,960 downwards.
TTCCAGATACACCCATGCTGTGCTATGCTTTCTAACCAGATGAGCTTTCCGGTTCATTCCCATGCTCTGAAGCTATTAGCCCCAGCATTTACGACTTCTTCCAGCAAAGATCACAATGGTTTCATGTGTGGAGAGTGCAGGAGGAAGAGGTCAGGCCGGGTTTACAGCTGCACGGTTTGTGACTACCACATGCATGCGGTCTGTGCAAAGAACTTGGTAAATGGGCTTCAAGCGAATGGGATTAAGAGCTCAGCGAAGCCCAACAACAGCAGCATGTTGGGGCCTGCTGTTCGTCTTGCTTCTCAAGCTGTGATAGAATTCATCGGTGGGATAATCGAAGGGATTGGCCATGGTGTTGGTCAAGCTCTCATTGATAACATAACAAAAGGGAAGAGGGGTAATAGAAATGCTAATGCTAGAACATGAACCCAATGAAACTGTTATGCCAGTGCTCTGTGTGTGTGTGTGTGTGTGTTTGTTCCCTATTACCTATTGAAGCTGCATTGAGTTCTTACCTCCAAACCAAAAGCTCACATGTCTGAGCAGACAAGAAGACAAACACCTGAAATGTTGATAGTTCTAAAGTATCGATGTTCCTAATACATGTATCGAGTTGTTGTGTAGGCCTGCTGGTGTTGGCCATCCATTGTACCAAAAACAAAGTATCAAGCTGATTCATACTTTGAAATGAACCCCCCCATAACTTACTACTGAACTTGGCCATCATTTTCCGAAAGCTCAGATAAGACATTTGAAGATTAAGCTTTGATCATCTTTCAAATCTCTGGTAGAGAGAGTGTCGGACACTTGTGGATTATGGCTTTGCCTTCTACCCTTTTGAGGGTTCTTCCATGTCCAACAATCAAATGGCAACTGACTTTAATGGGTGATTCAGTTTATGTCCAAATAAATCAAGTTTCTCACTGTTGCATTTTATTTTATTTTTAGCATTTGCAACTCAATTGAGTCTTCTGCATAATGTCTTAGAAATAAGGAACAACTTTTCAAGATAACATGTACAATTACACTATCCCTACTGCAATACCAATATTGCCATCCTCATCTTCTACAGAATGTTTAAAATACCAAAACTATTACTCTCCCCTTTCAAAATAAGTGTCCCGAAATTAACATTTTCTCCTCACATGTCATTATCATGGACAATGATCTTGAAACGAAGGGAGTGTTTCCCTATCTTCAATATCACCACCAAAAGATCTCAAGTGGATTTTCAAATACTTGACTTGAGCATCAAACTCACGCGGATAATAAGAAACACATTGAGACAAAAGTCCCATAAACGCATCTGCATCAATTCTCAACTGTTGCTCCTGATCATCAACGTTCCCCAACAAGGAAGGCTCTTTCAATAACATATAATATGCCAAATTCTTGCGAACCAACTCACCCAAACACGTGAAGCAGGGACACTTCCATTTTACCAATCCCGGCCTGTTTTTCAAACTTAACCAGCTCATCCCTTTCGCATGCTCCTGCTGCCATGAGTAAGGTACTATCAATTCCTTCTCATGCCTATGAATGGGAAAAAATGACTTGTGTCCTTATCCTCCACCAGTTTTCAAAGACACATCCCCTCCATATCCACTGCAAACTAATCTTTTATTTAATGCTTATCGAGAAAGGCAGCTTACCTTCTTTACTTGAGGCTTGCTTATCAACTAGATAGTGCGTCTTGCTATGTGAAAATCGGCAAGCAAGAACTTCTATGGGGTAACACCAAAACAAACAAGCCATATATTAACCCAAGATATTTATGAGAACCTTGTCCCAAACGTAGTTCCACCCTTTATAATGCCAATACAAATATACAATAGTCCCTCACTTTGCTGTGGCGCCTGGAACTTGCATAATATCTTCTTCATCTTGCATCCAGTTGACCAGGTCATTACAAGTCGATGGATAAATCCACTTTTAATCTTTCGCTCCCACTTGATAGCAATTTTCCCCTGATGAACTGCAAGACGAGAAGTAAAGACAACCACCATCCAAACCCACATCGGCCTTACTAGAAATCATCCAAACAAGTCAGCATCAAAAAGACAGTAATCCACTTCTACCTATTCATTAATCAAACAGAGAATACAATTGCAAACCACATATTCAAGGACGATCTGTGTCGTTGCACTAATGCCCTACTGAAAAAAGAATTTGATAGGGTAAGAAAAAGAAAAATATTTGCTATTCAATTATATTTAGTACGGCAGTTCCTTACAGTCCTAAAAGTTTCTTTACAGTAACGAAATCAGCCCGTCAGAATGATTTCAACTCCAACTTCACATAGAGTCCAAGGGGGCGACAACAACGACGACCAAACCAACAACTAAACTAGAATATATTAACTTGGTAAACAGTAGATTCTTACTCTTCATTAAGCTTCTTAGATCTGGCTTTCCAGACGCTGATGGATTTCCAAAAGCGTGATTGAACCCTCTGGCCTTTTTACACACCTTCCACTTCATCATGGTTCTAGTGTGCTGTACTCACAAATACGGTCTCAATAACAGCAGAAGCTTCCAATAAATCCGGATTAATAACTCCATTTGCCTCATACAGGATCCAAAGGGGGCTAAACTGCCAACTATTTTGACTCTTGTGCTATCTGAAAGAAACTATGTAGAATCAAACTTGCATGTCATAAGAGTTATGGGCTTGCATCCATTCAAATGTCTCGACAGGAATATCAATCTTCAGTACTGCCACTGCAGACAAAACCTCGGATTTTGGCCCAATTGACACCCAATTTTCTACATCCTTAATATTTTTTATTTCCCCGAAAAATGGTGGATTTTCTTTTTCAATTAAATGGCGCCATAAGACAGGTTCTCCCACTTGAAGGGAGACACAGAGCCAATGTCAGGAGCCCCTCGCAAGAAAAGGCAAACACAAACACAAACAGCAGCAATGGCAAGCATTGAATGAATGTATGGACGATGAAGCAAGCCCTGTGAACCGGGAATCCTCCTGGGGTACCTTGCAGCCACAACTGCACACCTTGAGCAAGAAGTTGCCCCTTGCTCGACTTGAGAGCTAGCACGCTGGTTTTGATCCACCATCAATGTTTGTAGCTCTATCTCATCTGAGATCGACAGAGATATTTGACCAGCTATTTTACCAGCAAGCTTCCGCGCCACAAGAGTGTTATACGAGTGGTTATTCCTCATCACCGCATATGCATATGGAGAATATCCATTTACATCACACAGGGAATTCCAGTATTTCAACCCAATCTACATAAATAAAAAATAAATCAAAATCAAGATTACATTGCAATACCAAGATGCTGTACACAAGATTACTAAAGAAAAATTGCAATACCTCTTGAGGGTCACTTGTCAAAGCATCAACCAAATCATCTGAGCTTTCCATGCAAGCAGCCAAGTGTAGAGGTGTAATCCCACCCGGTCCATCAAGATCGGGGGGGAAAATGTATCTTTTTGAGGTATTATTGATGCCAAATATGGAATAATGAACGAGCAGGTCAACCATGTTTCTGCACCTCCTTTTCACAGCCCTGCTCAATAGCTTTATTTCTGATAGCATCTCCATGGACTCCGCTAATTGCTCCTCTGTGGCCAAGCTTCCTTCTAGGAGAATGTCTAAGAGGGTCTTGAGCAAAGCACAAAAATTCCTTTCAGTCGCAAATACAAATAGAAACTTGAACCGGTTAAGCCCATAACTAGGAGCCCCAAACACAGAACCGAGCCCCTTCCTCTGAAATAGCCATCCGAGCTCATTCAAGAAATGCAGCATTTCTTCCCTTGAACAGGGCTGTCCATGCGCATTATCCTCTATTCTTGTATCTTGCACTCTGGGACCTTCATCAAAGCCAGCCTCTAAAAGTCTCAACTCTTGACAGATAGTAGCATTAGCAATGATTACAGGAAAACTGGTGCCTCTGAAGCCATTTTCAACCTGCTCATGGGAGAAGTAGCAATCACAAATTTGAAACACAAAGCAAAAAGTGGTCAATAGTAGTCAAAGTCATACCTCGATGAAACAGCGACCCACAGTAAGCTCGTGAACTGTGAAGGCGCCCATGCTTATTTCATCGTATGCAGCTTCTTGAGAAGCTGACCCAGAAACTTCTTCTAATGTATACCCACCCTTCTTATGCGTGCAGTGGATCCTACAGGATCAGAATAAAAATCTTTAAAAAGAGACTTGGAGCATGTAAAACATCTATATTACAACTTTGATCATTGAACGCATGGCGATTTGCCATTTCTTGTGACTTGTGTGTTAAAGCGGGTGAATGAAAATTGTAGTATCCCACTTTTGATCCGTATCCCATCTCTGTTTGAGTTAAACTTTACTAGATGTATTTTCTTCCCAACTTGAAATTCCTTAAATATGGTAAATGGACACATAACATCCACGAAATACCAATAAATTCTGAAGCCATTCAGCGGGGCAATCACACCATGTCATAAGGTGGCATAGTGTGACTCCATAGTTATTAAAAGCGAGAAGCGCAAAAGATATCTGGAGCCTTAGGCACTAGGGACAGGCTTACTTCTAGTGAGGCGCAGAGTTAACTCAAATACAATCATAAACAAACAATTTTTCGGATACTTGCACATTGTAACTGTCGTGTAACTGTGTAAGTGTTTTTTTTTTCAAATTTGGACTCTTTTTACCAAGTAATTCTCAAATGTTGCTCGCAACCCTGAAGAGTAGGTGCACCAGAAACAAACCTTTCTGATTGGACAATAACGTACTTTCGAGAGGCATGCATTGGGCAAGGCGAGGCTCAGAATGAGCTTCTAGTAGCCTCGTGGCTTAGGCACTCCTAAAGGGTATTTTGAGAGCTTTGTGTGACACATCACTCGCATATCAATACTTGGTGTGTCTATGTGACAACTGCCCTCGATCTAGGGAGTTCCTTTCTTTCAATCAGAGGACTCGAAAGCATCTCAAAGATATAAGTGGAGCACCACACCTTGTCACCAAGAGGATGTAGTGTGACAGTCCCATTAAATAATTTCCCAATACAGTATGAATGCAAGTAGGAGAAGATGCTAATATGAATGAGAAAGAAAATGCTAACCGGTGGAAAAGATAAGATATAGAGAAATAACCACATACTTGGTGCCAGAAGTCCTCAAATTTCTGCCCCTCAGACGAAGAGAAGTCTCTTTTCCACCCACAACAGCTAAGGGGGAGACAGATATCAATTCTGGGGAATTCCATGCCCTCAAAGATTTGCATAAGTGAACCCTCCCTAAAAATTTATGCCGTGCAACGAAGACATTGGGTGAGTATTAGAGACCAATTCTTAGTTCAAGAATAATACATCCAGATATGGCATGAAAAAACAACTATGATCATGTGCAATGGTTATAAGTTTTGGAGAACAGAATAAGAAAAATCAAGACTCACCATCTTTATGTGATGCCAAGTGCCTATCTGTATATAGTAGAAACCTTCCGTTTCTCCAAAAATCAGTCTTGGGATCGTCAACCAGAGAATTGACATGACGTCTAAATGACACTTCAAGCTGCAGAAGCCACAGAAACCCTAAAGTGGTCAGAAACTCAGCATAAAGCTATAGAAGAAAGCTAACTACTGTTAAGCCATTCACTCACTTGTTCCCAAGCAGAAGATGGCATGGATGCATATATTGACAGCACAACACAACCAGGCCTTATGTACCCCTCCATCTCCGATGGACTGTGAGACAGCCAATTATATATCTGAAACAAGCGATGCAACCAATCAGCTAGTGTATCATTTCAGCACAAGAGCAATTGTAGGTAATCAGCATACTCCTTACCTGTGTACGCAGTGTCCCAGGCAAATGACTGGGATCCTTGTCAAAAAGTTTAAAGATTATTCGACCAGTACGATCCTGTGAAGGTAGCATAAATTAGTCTCATGGTGTAAATATAGATTATTTTGAATTCTTGAGTAGGAAAACGTTCTTAAATGGTGAAGTACCTGAGGATCAGAGTTTAAACTAGAAGGCGACTGATCAGAACCCGACGAAGATGTGTATCCAGCTCGATAAGGAGAACTTTGAATTGAAGCGTTATCAGTAACTGGATTAGGTCCTCCAAAAAGCTGAAGAGACGCACTACTCCTACTACCTTTAACATTCGCATTGACCTCTCCACTGGTCGACATACTTTCAGGCTTAAACAACTCTCTTGAGGCCTGTGTCGGGAACAGCCTCTGTACAATGGGCGGAGAAGACGATGGCGACCTCTCTTCCATTGGGTTACTGCTGTCCGACGAGAAATATTTTTGGCTTGATGCCAGTTTAGGTGGGCTATCATTTTCAGGCGAGGAACTAAAAAGCTGCAACGGTAGGTTTACATGAGTATCCAGCATTTGGCAATCGGAATCTTCAACCGGAGACTGAAAACTAGTACTACTTCTTTCTCCTCCTCCAGCTGAAGGATGCTCTATAACTGGTCCATTGCGCAGATTGAGATAAGTAGTTTGATCCAGACACACTGAATTAGCTCTAGCAGTATCACTTCCCTGGCTGCTTCTTTGGGATATGGTTGTAGGGGCATCAGCAGTAGGAGTGGCCAGTTTTGCAGAGAGACCACCAAGCAAGTCCATGGTTGATGAACAAAGGTTAACATTTCGATTTAGCCTATTTTCATTCTCTGATATAACTTTGTCTGGAACAATTCTATTTATGTTTCCAGAAACAGGTAACTTTGCAGCAAGGTCGACTGGCAAAGGTAAGGAATTGATTTTGTTAAGGATCTGAATTAGCTGGTCCTTATTAGGTAGGGATGAGCAAGGAGTGCTCCTGTCCTCAGCGTTCCCTGGTATGAACACCAACGTAATACGTTTTAGAGTACATAAAATAGGGGGGGATAGAGAGAGAGAGAGAAAAGCCTGTAACCTTGATTATGAGCTAAAACTGTCAACAAATTGACAATATCCATATCTCCTCCATTGGCAGTTTTCTCTCGGTTTGCAGGGAGCAATGACTGTGGAGTAACATCCTCCGGCTGAGTTTTCCTCCTACGCCTGTTGTGACCAGCAAGTCTACGCCTGCAGCTTCGCTTTCCTTCATCAAACTCCGAAAGAGGGTGAAACCTAAAATCACATCAAAACTATGTAAAGCAAACAAAGCTGTAGAACCATGGAGTGTTAACAAAAGCAACTGAAAAAATTGACCAACCTGCTGCATTGTTGACAAAACCTTTGCATCTGCTTCCCAACCAAGGCCTTACTGGCTTTACTGTGAACCTCACAAACTTTGTGTCTCCGGTGATAGTCCTTCGCAGTTGATAGATCTTCTTTGCAGTTATCGACCTGACACATAGGATAATTACCTCCACCTCCACTGCCGACTACACCACTGGCGGGAGATCCAGATCGGACTTTCTTGTTAGGCCTTGTAACTGGCTGCTCTTCGGCAGAATTTGAGATGCCCCCAGCAGCTCCACCAAGCTTCAGCAGAAGGCTCTCGTCTACCTCTTCGCCTCCACCACCGGTAGAATTCTGCTTAGAAACTTGAGCACTATTCAAAGAGCCAGCTGTGTTACCTAGGTGGAGTCCATCAGATCCTAAAGGTTTAGCAACAAATCTAGAGCTGTCCCATTCCCACTGCTTTGGGTTCCAGCTCTCTCTAGCATTTTCAAATCCAGCCGGAAGCAGGTGTTGTTGCTGCAATAGTTTCTGTTGCTGTAGCAGTTGCTGTTGCTGCTGCTGGTGGTGAAAACTCGTTCCTTGGAAAGGAATACTGCGTTTCTTTGTCATAGGATCACACAACCGTCCGGCGAGTGATTTATGAATAAATATAGGCGATGCTACTTGTGTACCAACCTCTTCCATTTCTACGCTTATCCAAATCCACAGAGTGTTTCTCCTATAGGATAAGAGTTCAAATTTTCCTAATTAAAACCAAAAATTAATTAACTACCCTTTTTTCTTCTTTTGCCAAAGCAACTGTGGTTCATACTGACTACAAAGCATTTAGTCTGAGAAATTATACCTACTGGCAATCTAAATCTTATGCTTTTTTCTACCCTAATACATATAAAATTTACTTGGGTACATATTAATAATTTTCAGCAATTCAAGGTAAGAAAAAGCAATCATCAAAACTATTTAACCCATCCAAACAAGGTAATATATTTATTTTTTTTTAACATTTATGGGAAGATAATAACTCACCTTTAACCTGAGCTAGAATCCATCCAAATGAGCATGGAAACGGATCTCCCAAAAACACACTTAATCTTTTCTTCCAACAAAACCCAATAGAAAAGATTTCTCTTTTTTCTGTACAGCTACTTCATTTCTAAATTCAGATCTAAATCCGCCACTAAACCGACCCGATCATCAGCCACAAAAACACAGTAAAAGATGCAGCCCAGCACAGATCTGAACCCCAACAATTCGCTCGAGAAAATATTGTAGATCTGATGAAGAAGATGATGAAAGGGCGAAGTCTCTTTGAAGTACACCTCAAAACCAAAATGTTCGCTTTATCTCTCTTGGCCTTTGTCCTCAACAAACAAAAAACCTTTTTTTTATGTTTTTCTAATTTTTGGTGTCCTTTTGTTTCAGACTGGCAAAATTCGTAAATTCAACCAATTATTTGGTTAGTTTGGACCACAAGAGGGACCCACGAAAAACCCAGGACCCTTCCACGTTCGGCATTTTGGTACGGAAAAAATTAGCACAAAAATGAAAATGGAACTGATTTTACCAAAAAGGAAAAAATTAATTTAATTAACTGATACTTGGAAGAAAAAAAATTGTTGAACTTGGACATTCGTAGCTCTCACTTTTTGTGCTCTTAAAAAATGTTGGAAGAGATAAATTGCGGGATATGTCTCAGTTGATCAAAAATTTACGTTTACCGACCGATCTTACGTATAATGAACGCAACTTTGAAGATTTTTTTAACATTTGAACCCTGATTTTGGAGATCGTCAACATGAAAGGCACTAAACCACTTGATTCGAGAG
>JAOTQG010118838.1:0-10943 GCA_025631175.1 Iris virginica | reverse complement strand
GGTGGGGGGTGATTGTGGCCATGTCTATTGAAGTCAATCCAATTGGTTGGTTGGTTGACATATCAAATTGGTGAAGAAGAATTGGTTGGTTTAATACACACGTACATGAAGGGTTCTCTTTCTGCGTTGCAACTCTAGTCTGGGCCATTTTCTAAGTCAGTATATTATTTTGAATTTGTGTGATTGTATATTGTCCAAATGAGTAATATGAACAATTTCAAGGTCTTTTGGATTCCTTTGTGATCCAACAAAGTTTGCCTCTCTAGAATCACTTTCAATTTGACACCGCCAAACTTATGTTTCTCAGCCACCTCCGTAGAAGATCTATAGAGCAAATCAAATAGCCTTAACCCTGCTTTGGTTGGATTCCATAGTGCTTCGAATTTTACCCTTTTATCATTTCTAATGACTCCACCACATCTGGAGTGCCCATTCTTGCCAATGGAAGGAAGATCCATCCCAATTGAATTTCAGAAAACCAAAAAGGAGCGGGTGAGCATATGATATGGAATGGAATTCTCCCCGACTGCTCCCACTTAGTATTATAAGGCTTAGTGGACAATTTGTAGAGAAATTTGCTTAGTCCTTGATGAGCTGAGGTACATCGATCTCGCGATTTGTTGTCTTCACCATTTTCAAGGCACGGGGGGTGGGAGCTGCTAATGTTGGAGTTCAACATTTAAGTAATGACGAGAGAAATTTTATAGCACCCGCACCCTTAAAAAGATTTGATATCTTCCACAATCGAGTTGCCAGATATCACATTTTAAAAAAATGCACTCATTTCTGAAGATCCAAAGGGACCATAGATACATATGCTGCATATTCAAATCATGCTCCAAACGTTCTGATCCACATTCAAAATGTTAAGCCCCTTCCACTGGAAAATCAAATCAGCACCATACATAGCTTTGTCGGACACCCATGCTAAGTCTTGAGTTGTAAAGAGAGAAAGCTCATTGCCACAGTCAATTGTCCTCTCGATACCCCTCACACGGTGCATAATACCAAACTTTGATCACTACGCCCGTTGGCTGGCCGGTTTAGCCTTCTCCCCCCTTTCATTTCACTGCTTTCTCATTAACTTCGGTTAATGGGGCTTTGACCGGTGACAAACCTTTCACGTTATTGATCAATGGGTGCTAGTGTTACGGTAATTTTACTATCATAATGTACTAGCTAGCATAATTGAAGGAATATTATTAAATATTTTTTATGATTGAAAATGTAATGGAATTAGTGTTAAAATTGAAACTAAACTAAAAAAGAGGGAGAATGAAATTTTTTTTAAAAAAAGGAAATTCCTACCGTACTAAGTAATACTGCGTTTGCCGGGAGTCGAACCCGGGTCTATTGCTTGGAAGGCAATTATCCTAACCGTTGGACTACAAACGCCTGTTGCACTAGCGAGCTGTAATAATGGTAATATCGTTACTGCAAATGAGTTAATAGGTAATTGCTTAAGTCAATAGGTCACTGCTCTAAGACCCTACCATTCTTTCATGATGGCAATATAAAGAGAATCATAGAATAGCCTCAATTAGAGAAGCAACAAAATAGTGCCTAAAACCTTGTTAATTTTAATCTGATTTGACAAAAAAAATAAAAATTGTAAAACCTATGAATTGCACCAATAAAAATATAACATCTAAACTTGGTACAATTCTCTTCAAAGAATCCATTACAGGAATCAAGGAGCATAACTGGCAAGTGGGCACTTCAGAGTTCAGATGGTCTTGGCCATTCTTGGGCTTGGGCTTGGGCTTTTGGGCTCAACTTGTAAAGTCTACGAGAAGAGAGTGGTCCATCCGCATATCCATAAGTGAGCTCAGCCAAGAGATTGTGGTACCATGGTATAAGAATTGGCACCCAATCCAGCAAAAGCACATTTTCCTTTTAATTTATCATTGTTGTGAAATTGCCACTTCATAGTTCTTAGCATCCAATTCTAACAAATAGTACACTGAACATCTGTTTCTCCATCAAATTATCTGTCATCTGCAAACATCATTCCACCAGAATAACACCCCCCCCCCCCTTCCCCCTTCCCCCTTAAGAGGTATTGAGCAACTCTTTGCAAAGGGTGAAAATGGGCAAGTGAAGAACTCGAGTTATCCCCTGTCCACTGCATTCTTCCTATTTACCATTACAAAAAGTCCCAAACTTACTGTTATAATTCATGGGAATTAGCAATATCTTCACTGATTGAACGCTGCTACTTGCACAACTTGCAGCATATGATGTGATAGAAACAGCCTATAACCTCTATATTTACGGTTAATGCTTGGCTATCCTCACAAAACCAGCAATTACAGGTGCAGATGAGCTCAACACAGAATATGTGCTATCTGCATATATTCTGCATTCCACAGACACAAAACACTGGCAAAAAATACAGAACACCAACAAACATACATGCAAAAATACACACGTGAATGCACACAGACCACACATGCTATCAACAAAGAAATCACTCGCTCTACTTTCCCATCTAGCCCAAGCTCTAAACTTCTCCTCTGAGCCTTTCAGTCAAAAGCTTCTTTCCTCGTAGCAAAATTTGCATCAAAACTTGCCCTTCCATAGGTGTCAGTCCTCGATACAGACTTCACACTGAACATATTCGACATTCTTTTATTTTACTCCCCACATAGGAAAATCATTTACCAATTTCAATCTAATTTATCAAACTAGAATTGCTCAAGTCATTATCTTCTAGCATTTCCACTTTTCAGCCTCAAAATATATTCCGTAATCTTCTCTTTCTTCCCCTACATTTCAAAATCATTAACCATTTTAAACCTATTCTATCAAACTAAAATTGCTAAAATGGTAAGCAACTCTATCCACCTACGATTTTAAAGGTAATTTCAACTGCTAAATTATCCTTGTCAACCACTGAGGCAGCTGATTGTGCTAACTTATATCTAGGAAGATCTGTCAATTTGTCTGAGAAGCATGTACGAACATTCTGTATGGACGTAACAATGAAAACAGTAATTATTGAAGAATAAACATAAAGGAGGGGTACCCGAAACACAAGAATATGGTGTTAAGTTATAAACACCGATTCTCTTGGCATAGGCATCCCCAATATTGCTATTGGCGGACATCAAAATCTTCACCTCACGTGCCAAGGTTTATTCTTGGACTCCTGTAGCCGTTTATGAAGTGGTCAAATCACTTAACTCAGAGAAACAGCAGAAGCATATAGGAATTGCTGAACCTTGAATGAATTAGATACCTTGGAGAATTACATTTGCGGAGGAAGAAAACATTATATGCTTAGATAAAAGAAGCAAGGGTAGCAAGAAGAGGATGGTGATATGGAGTGAATATATTCCTCCGTGTGAGGTTTTTTGCATTTATCCTAGGCTAAATTATAACTTTGGTATATTATGCAAAAGGAGAAATTGCCACAAGCACAACATGAAACAGGCAACCCCCCCCCCCCCCACTCTCTTCAAACACCAAGTGACATACACACAACAGCAACCACCCACCTTTCTCCCCCCATATAATAAATTAATAGCAAATGTAATAATGATCAATTCAATACTTCATCTTTAATATAATTCTATCGATTCAGGTTTCGTTTGAGGACCCTTCATAAGTATGTATAGAAATCAAAATCAGATTGTCACACACTTGGCCAATCATAAGATCATATTTTTATCAGTGCATGTGATGAACTCGTTTCAAACTATAGAAAAAGGCTCTACAACATATATATTTACACTCTAAATGCATGTGACCACATGTGTGATGTGTGTGGTGCTGTGGACTAAAAAGCTAGGGAAAGGATCCCCTATGAAAACAGTTTTATAAAAGAGAGGGGTAGGCGAGGTTGATAAAGCAATCGGATTTCATAGCCAAATGGCTCCAGGGAGTCCAAATACATTTTTGCTGAAACATAAACCAGCTGCGACCAGCTCTGCGTGTTAGGCCTCATCACTTTTATCAAAATCCAACTCCAGCTTTACTCGAACCTTGGAATTGAGCTTGAATCAATTACTTCTTGAACCAAGCTCGAGGTTTACGAGATGGCCCAGTCAAAACTGTAACATTTACTCTACATGTAAGTATCCAGCCGCCACACTCATATCTGTGTCATATGGTGTCGACGTGGGTGCTTAAGGTGAAGTGACGAGTTGCATAGCTATAGCTTATATATCATATAAAACACACATGGAGTATAGGCTCATACTTAGCAAGATTTTTTAGGACGAGCCATGCTGAGTAGGGTTCATTTATGCCTTGAGCCTAAGAACATAAACTGAACATGAGTTGAACCGAGATCGAGCTGGCCCAGTTTACTAAACAGCCTCTTCTTATTCGAGCTCCCAAGTTATTTCACCATTAGAATTGTATTACCACCACAACCGCTAGCGTGCATCACCAAACTTGACAGTGTAAAGATATTTCGCTAGAGCAAATGTGGAAATTAGAGACCACATTTCCATGCAAAAACATTAGATTCTAATTCTCTATCCATACAGTATTATTAGTTTAAGCATCTTTTTATCCGAGTTTTAAGCTCCATCTTTTCTTCTATTATTGTAGAATTATTCTTTTTCTCTATTAATCAAATCCTGACCAGACATACTTTCTCCTCCTACTTGCTTCATCAACTGAGCCAACCTCCACCTTCTTTAAATCACTTTCACATCCTCTCCTCCATTCCATATCAAATTCAAGCAACTCTGAAAACTCTTACCTTCACTTACATTGTGAAGGAGCACTTGATCAATGCAAGTGCTTCTGTTCTTCCAATAAAGAGCTATCTTCGAACCTCCTCTAGATTAACTGGAATCCGAACTGGAATCCCAAGGGACAAGGCAAAGCCAAAGCAAGAGTTCGAAAAACTTAAATTTCATTGGAGAATGAACAGTAAAAAGGGTAGTTTTGCGATCAACATTCCTTCGATTACCAAAGGTGAACTGCCGGAAACTGCAAAGAAACCCGGGAATGTGGACTTCTCATGCAAAATTTGGGTGTCAAATGTCTGGGAATTTTGCAAGGAAGACACTAATCGAGTAAAATTCTCACTAAAAGCAGGCCTCGCTGTTCTCCTTGTATCTTTGCTCATATTATTCCGAGCACCTTATGAAGTTTTTGGCAGCAGCATCATATGGTCCATCCTCACTGTTGCTATCATGTTTGAATATACTGTTGGTACGTACACATACTTAGCACAATCAATACAACAACATTTATCGCGGTTAGACAACTTACACATTAGCCCATTACGTATGACCACTATTTAGGCATATATACTTATTTGTGGTGAATAGAGAATTATACCCCATGCAGGCATAGCACGTATTCTATAGAAAACAGGATAATGATGCATTATCTGCTCCTATAACTTCAATTTCATGCATAAATGGATGCATGCACTTCGTGCACACACATGTAATATGTGCCAAGCATTCTCCGGCTGTATATAGAACTAACAATAATTGCTTTCCTGTGTCAATCATGGCCAATATCCCCTAAGGTGCAACATTTAACAGAGGATTCAACCGGGCACTTGGAAGCTTGCTTGCAGGAATCTTGGCCATTGGAGTTGCTCAGCTAGCCCTTAGCAGTGGGCGAGTTGCTGAACCTATTATAATAGGTATCAGCATTTTCCTGATTGGTAAGCCAGCTTAGGGCCTGTTTGTTTGATCAGAAATGCAGCTCAAGGGGCTTCTACATGTGGCTTGGCGGACATAATGAGAATGAAATCCTAACTGAAGTAGCTTTTTCATATTACAGGTGCAGTTACCTCATTCATGAAATTATGGCCATCCCTAGCGCCATATGAGTATGGTTTTCGAGTAGTGCTCTTTACATACTGTTTGATCATCGTTTCAAGTTACCGAATGGGAAACCCATTCCGGACTTCCATGGACCGGCTTTATTCAATCGCTATTGGTGCAATCGTAGCAGTTTCAGTCAATGTTCTAATTTTTCCTATATGGGCTGGGGAGCAATTACACAATGAACTTGTCAAAAATTTCAATTCAGTGGCAGACTCACTTGAAGGTAATGTATTTCTAAACCTTGAACCTCTACAGGAAATAAAAGGAAAAAGTTGCTCTTCCCTGTCTGCGTTCTTGACTGATTTGTTTCTTCACATCTAATTCATTTCAGAATGTGTCCACAAATACCTAGCCGACGATGGATCTGAGCATCCAGAGTTCTCCAAGACCGTCATGGATGAGTTCCCAGATGAGCCTGCATACCGGAAATGCAGATCCACATTGAACTCCTCCTCTAAACTCGAATCACTGGTAATAATTAATCAATTTCAGAAAATTCTTTATTTTGGACAATTTTCTTTTGAGCAAACAACAAGATTGGAACACAAAATGCACCTCAGTAATCAGAAGCACTGTCCTATAGTCACAGATTCTACAGTAATACAACCATAGATGTATTTTCTAACTGATTTTCAAATACCTTTTGTGATCCTTTTATAATCCAACTTGTCTTCTTCATTCCATATTGTCAATTAATTGGGGCGATTTAACTTAGTTTGGGTATTCGTGGTTCCAATCTTAAGGCTGTATCAGCTAAGTGGGAGCCACCACATGGCAGGTTCCAACACTTTTTCTATCCATGGTCAGAATATGTCAAAGTGGGTGCAGTCTTACGATATTGTGCATATGAGGTCATGGCACTTCACGGTGTTCTTCACTCGGAAATTCAGGTACTGGCTCTCTCACAGAGTTTCTAGTTATGTTCAACCTTCCAACTTTTCTTATGTATGTCATCGTCATAACATTGGACATCCATAGTTCTCCAAACGGAATCAATCCTCTTTCGCATCCCAACAACGTAACAGGTGCTGGCAAGTAGGGAATTTTTCAGAAGTGGTCTTACTAGGTCTTAACACAAATGACAGTAAATACTTCACTCCTAATGGGCTCTAAAAAGGTGGCAATTTTTATGATTATCAAGGCAAGCCAGCCTGGATGTAATCAATCCCTTTTTGTGTTCATTTGCAACAAAAGCAAGTTCTGATTTCTAAATATAAATACTTTATTTAGTGATAAAAGTGCAATGCAACTAGTCGCGAGCGTACCTGGTCCCCTCATCTTCTTCTGCTACCAGCCTACCATTACCTTGGCCAAGCTCCCATTTAGGAGCAACATTAAGCACATCCTGCTCTATCTCTACCAAAGCATTAAACCACAGAAACAAATTATCCAATAGAAAATAAGGTCAAGTTACAACTAGTTACATACTACTATCTATAATTCATTTCTGAAATAACAGACCTGAGCTCCGCACAAAATTGAGCCAAGCTTGGAGATCTGAGCACAAGAGATCTCATAAACCTCTCTTTATATTTGTTACGAAGATTATGATGTTATATCCTTCCAGGTTGCTAAAGACTAGCTGGCATAAATATTTCCTTGGATGTTTTCCAGGCCCCCTACAATTTAAGATTCACATTCCAAACAGAGATCCAAGAGGCAGCCAGCCAGGCTGCAGCACTAGTACGGAGTTTGGGCAAAGACATAAGTAACATGGAGAGAACCCTCAGACCTTCTCTGCTAACAAGTGTTCACAGCTCAGCAGAAAAACTCCAACGGGCCATAGATATGCATTCCTATCTCCTTGCATCCACTTATGATCCACCAGAAAACCCGTCCACGCTAATTCCCAAACTGTCTCATACTTTATCACTCACAATTTCCAACCTCTCAAACCAAATGGCCGAGCTTGACAAGGACAATGCTGAACAAAAACCTAATCTCGAAACACCAGCCGGACCATGTGATACTCCAGCACCACCACTGGCAGAGTCTTACCACGAGATGATGAGAAAGCAATCCAGAAGGCTTCATTCTTGGCCATCCAGAGAAGTAGATGCTTTTGAGGAGGGAGGCTTTAGTGCAGATATCATTCCTAGGATGAGGGCACTGGAGAGCACAGCAGCACTATCACTTGCTACTTTTACTTCATTGCTCATTGAATTTGTGGTCCGGCTTGATCATTTGGTTGAAGCAGTTGATGAGCTTTCCAAGATGGCCAAATTCAAGCACGAAAGTCTTTGAATATACATATACGTATAGTGGCAGTATAATAAAGCACATGACATTTATGACTAGCAAAGATATGGTAAAAGAATTATATTGGAAAAAACAAAAGAAGATATGGTGTAGGATATACCAGTACATTTCGGCTGTCAAACGGAGAAAAGATTTTGGACATGCACAGAGCTGACCAATGATTGAAAGAAATTCACAGGCTTGATAATTTTTGAATAAATTGCCTCAAGACAAATGTGTAGACTGTTTTCCATGAGACATGGCTTTACTTCCAAACATGAGCAAATATCATTTTCATATCAGTGAACTGATATCAGTAACATAAGAAGGATCAAATTGCTTGGAATCCTCAAACCCATTACAAGCCATTAGAAGGCCCCAGTGTAGCGCTATACCCGTCAATTTTGCTCAGTGTATACTACACAAGGAAAAAGGCTGTCATGGACTTGGCTTAATAATTGAGAAAACCTAGTGCACTGACAGGTAAATTAGCCCTTTGAATGTCTTTGCAAGAAAAAGCTTCTACTATTAAATAATTGATGAAGTATAAGTCGATTATGAAGATCAGTCTAAGGCCAGACGGGTAACAAGTTAATTACAAGAGAAAATTATCAAATACCATGTATGTTTTTGCTAGCCAATCATTGATTTATGAAGCCGAAAATGAAGAGGTGCACATAGAGAATTTATCCTGAGCACATTTCAATCAAATAATGATCTAAGGTTAATGGATGACGCTTGCCACAATAAGTAAAATGTTTATGAGATGGAACAGAATAATGTCCATGCAATTTTTGAAGGAATTCCCTATAATTACTGTACTACTGAAGCTGTACTAACCACACTCAGGAGTTATATAAAGTTCAACGGCACTTTCAAAACTGGGTCTAATGAAGGAAGCCAGAAAGGTTTTACACCGCAGTGACAAATGCAACATGAATTCCAGCATAGTCTATTAAAATGAAATCCATCAACCTCAAGATTAAGCATCTTATGTTTAAATGAAGAGATGATCTATGGAAAACGACATTCAGGCTGCTAGAGAAGTCAGATTCTTCCCAAATCATAGTGGCACGAGTACCACTCCCTTTGTCACTAAATGAGAAACCATTGTTTGAAAACACTTTTCCAGAATGAGTGTCCTCTTTTTCAAATAAATTTTTTTTACCAATAGATTCACCTCGTCAACAATCATTTCTCAATGTCCACTAGCTATACATGTATATGTGCTACGAAAAGTGCTTAGATATCAACTTCAATAAATCTTGTGAAAACCTTGGACAGTAATTTTGGGATGGAGTACTACAGAAAATTATCTACTTTGGCATGGAGCGTTGGCCACAAGTAGTCAAGCAGGGGCGGATGTAGGGGGGGCGGGCCGCCCTTTCACGCCGAAAAATCCTTCATAGGGTGGTATGATTTGGCCGGATTTCGCCCCTTCCATTCCATGACTACTTAAATATAATAGTAAAGTTTCACTACTTTTTCTTCTATTCTTAATATTTTTAGCATTTGTCAACATGTATTTGTTTAAGTTTTTTATAGATCCGATTTATCTGTTTCATAACCCAACCCAAAAAAAATTTTCGGGGACGCTGCCCCCGAACCCCCGTCATTTTTCGCCCCCTCCATATAACTTTCCTGGATCCGCCCCTGTAGTCAAGTACTGCTCTTTGTTTACGGCTCGCTAGTACTTCCAATAAATTCACCTTGTCAACAGTCATTTCTCTATGCCCACTTGCTATTCTATAATCTGGATACCAAGGGTATTCAAGTATATGTGCTACTAAAACAGCTAGAAATCAAGTTCCTTGCTTCTTATGGAAAAAACTAGAATTCACTAATCTCAGGATGGAGAGACCAATATAGTGAAGTACATATTCACTTCTGTTTGGTGCATAGATCCACAAATGCTGCTCCTTGTCATGGCTCACTAGCACATCAAAATGATCAGCAAGTAAGAGAAATGAAATGGCCAAGTAAAAGCTTTCCCAGTCCGAGAATCCTGCAGCTTCTAAAAGAACCACTACAGCATAAACTAGCCTGCGCATACAATGACGATGGTGACCTGAGTACTATCTTATGGCTTGCTGATCTTAGATATAATTAAGCAATTCCATGCTAACGAAGTTGAGCGAATACAATGATTCATTACAAGAAACACCAATCATTTATATGATTTTACCCCATCAAAAGCACATTTTCAAAATTGTTTGTTGCTTCAACTAGATGAAAGCGCTAGGACTAAGAGGGCCTCCAGCAATAGCCAGTAGGTCCATTTAGCAAGACTATAGGCAGGGTTCACCCTGTAAGTGCTTCCAAATAACACTGCCTGATACAACAGTAACGACAAAATGCACATTTTGGTCTCTGACCTATGATCCAGGTGCTCTATTAGTTTCTATCATTTAAAATTACCTCATATCATCCTTCAATGTTTTAAAAACTATCCCTTTTGTCTTTCCTCCTATTTTGTCCAAATTTTAAAATAAAATTTGCTCATGTGACATTAGTAGAAGGATAAAATAGTAAAAATGAATAAATATCAATAATTTTTATTTATCCTAATTAAAAAACAAAAAAAATCATCTTCAACCCCTTCCACCTTCCCACGTCTTCACGCTCTCTTCAGCCTCCCTACCGTGAAAGCTCCGGCGAGCTCACTGCAACTACACCACTGCAAATCTCGGCCGCCTGCGCCTCAATCGAGTCATTCCTCCGCAAACACACCTCGGACTAGACTCGCTGGTTCTTCTCCCTCGCTTTCCCAGCCCTAAAAAGTCCCAAATAACCCCAATCAATCAAAGAGCAGAGTTAGTCTCTGCCGGAAGTTAACACACTAGAAGAAGAAGAAGGATTACTCATCGTTGGAGAGAGAGAACAGAGCTTCAGCTCTTTTCA
>JAOTQG010118827.1:0-10945 GCA_025631175.1 Iris virginica | reverse complement strand
CAACATGGTTAATTAATGAACATTCCATTTTCTGATCAATGAACACAGCATGTTTAATTAATGAACTTTTCATTTTCTGATCAATAAACACAGTATGTTTAATTAATGAACATTAAATATATTCACTTGCTTAGCTTAGGAGTGAAGCCCACGCGCGCGGAGGGGCGCTCCTTATATTAAGCGCGTGGGCGCTTAATATAATTTGCCCACTTATGGCAAGAAAACATGTGTTAACCACTTGGCCAAGTTTGAGACCGGTCAAAACGAGATCCTGGAAGTTGATATTAAAGGAGAAGAGGCCCTCTTAGTCTAGTAGTTTTTTCTATCCTTGTAAACACAAACAAAAAATGTAATTTGGGTTTTGGCTGGCACTCGTCTGAACCCTCACTGCTTAAACTGAGAAAACGTTTGAATAATTAAAACTAGGCCGGAACCCCCATGGGGAGGAGAACGCCGGCGACCAGAGCTAAGCCACCGTCGATAATCGATCGAGTCCTCAGTCTCCGCATCGAAAATTACCTAAACAACCACACTGACGCCGACACGAACGCCGACGAGTTGGTAAACTACCTACGCACAGCCTTCCCGCAATACACCCGCCACAACATCCACAAATTCGCCCACGACGTCAAACAAACCCTAAAACATCACCTGAACACAACCACCGCGCCGTGCAATAATGACCGCCCCTCCCCGGCATCAAACAGCAAGAGAAGGAAGAGGACGG
The DNA here is from genome assembly GCA_025631175.1 of Iris virginica. Lineage (NCBI taxonomy): Eukaryota > Viridiplantae > Streptophyta > Magnoliopsida > Asparagales > Iridaceae > Iris > Iris virginica. Next base: position 10,218 of record JAOTQG010118827.1, on the reverse strand, counting down.
CGACGTTTCAAGGTCTAGAAACTTCTGATTCTTCTGACGGCCCGTCCCTCGACACGCAGCAGCGCAATAATGACCGCCCCTCCACATCATCAAATAAGAGAAGGAAGAAACCGCCGCCGTTGCGTGGTCTCGAAACTTCGGATTCTTCCGACGGCGGCGTTTCATCGTCGGACGATGCGGTGTACGGAGAGAAATTGGAGCCGAAGTTCGACTTAACCAAGACGATGCTTTTGAAGAATTATATTAAAAATTCGAAGCAATTTGCAGGTAAAAATGTTGAATTGGAGGTTGTTAATAATAATGATAAGGAAACTAAGAAGGTTGATTTTATAAATGGGGGATTGAATTTGAGTGTAGATGATTTAGGAAAGGCAAAAAGTTTGAGTAATTTTGGTGGGGATGGGAAGGAGAGGGATGGGCCGAGGTTTAGGGATATTGGAGGGATGAAGGGAGTATTGGAGGAGTTGAAGATGGAGGTGATTGTGCCGTTGTACCATCCGGAGTTGCCACGGGCACTGGGGGTTAGGCCGATGGCTGGGATTTTGTTACACGGCCCACCTGGTTGTGGGAAGACTAAGTTGGCACATGTTATTGCTAATGAGACCGGGGTTCCTTTTTATAAGATTTCCGCTACTGAGTTGGTGTCTGGTGTTTCAGGTAGTTCCTCTTTTTTTCCTTTCTGGATTTTGTTGTGTGGAAGTTCTTGAATAGATGGTTTTTCTGTGCGAGTTTTTTGATTTTTTGTATTGTCTGAATGTGCTCATTGTCTTTAATATACCTGGCTGTTTGTGCTGGCTAACAATCTATTTTCCATGTGTTGCGAATGTTGATTATCGACTGAATTCTTATCTGATTTTATACATCTTTGTAATGGATGGTTGATTGTCTGATTCTTACTTTAAGAGTTAGAGGAAGCAAAGTGGTTAGGGTGGCTTGTGGAAACTTTCAGTGATAAATGTTGTTTAGTGAAACTCCATGGAGGGCTTTGTTTTCTAGCTCTTTTTGCTTGTAAAATAAGTTCCGTAATCCCTGAAGAAGGAAGAGGTTAAGGCATCATCGAGTGGAATGTGCTTGTGTGTTAAGATCACTTGTTCCTTAGAGGTTAAATGTGAATTTTCATTTTGTTACATGATATTGCCTTCTGTTATATGTTACTGCCCTCTTCCCCTCCCCCCCCTAAAAAAAAAATAATAAACTTCCTTTTGATCATATAAACCTAGATATCATTGATTTGAAGTAATAAGTAGCATATATATGTAATCTGATGAGAGAACCACTCAATGATGAGCTATTTGTCAAGATTGTAGTAGGACGTGTTCCTCGTGCTTCGAACTCATGCAGGCAGATGTTCACTTCTGCTGGATTTAATGATAGAATATATTTAGCCACTGTCTCCAATGAGGCATCCCATTATAGTTTTTATATTTTGATTATACAGAACGCCAAGCACTTCCATGGCAACGGTTATAATATGTACTTTCCTTGGATCTTATCCATTGTCTAATAATTGATACAACATTGATTTTCGTTCTAAAGCTGTTGGAACTTTACTGGGTTCTCATGAGTGAAGGTTGATAATTGGTGCATGGTTAGCTGTTAGATCTTGTTGTTGTGTGTATATGTAAATGTAGTTTCTATGCATCTCACATTCTCACTTTGGGTGTCCATCTTTATTTTGTTTCAGAATTTGTGGCCTTTTTCATTACTACAATTAGCAATATTGTGAAATCATTCTAAAAGAAACTGTGTTTGATTTTCAATACATTTTCCCAAGTTTTCCTTCATTTTATTAGAGTTGGGATCGGTTATGAGTTAATCTAGTATAATTTGCTCCTTATATGATCAAGCCTTTGTGTAGGGCACTCTTTCTGGATGGAGCCATGGAGTTATACTTAATCTGGTGCCGTATTTGGCTGTGTGCATTGAACATCCATATTATGACGTTTCTCTAAACTTTTTCATCCGGTGAAAATATTTTAGGTGCATCAGAAGAGAATATTCGGGAGTTGTTCTCAAAGGCATACCGGACTGCGCCATCTATTGTGTTTATTGATGAGATTGATGCAATTGCATCAAAAAGGGAAAATCTACAAAGGGAGATGGAGCGGCGAATTGTTACACAATTAATGACTTGTATGGACGAATCACATCGTGTTGTACAACCGGCTGATGTAAATGCAAATTCAGATAGTTCTGATTCCAAACCGGGTTATGTTCTAGTAATTGGGGCTACCAATCGGCCTGATGCTGTTGATCCTGCGTTAAGGAGGCCTGGCAGATTTGATCGCGAGATTGTCTTGGGTGTACCGGATGAAAGTGCAAGGGTTGAGATTCTTTCAGTGCTTACTCACAAGCTTAGACTTGAAGGTGCTTTTGATCTTGTTAAAATAGCCAGGTCTACACCAGGGTTTGTTGGAGCTGACTTGGCAGCACTTGCTAACAAGGCTGGTAACCTTGCTATGAAGAGAATTATAGACCAGAGAAAGTTAGATCTATCTAGAGAACCTGCAGATGGAGATCAAACAGAGTGGTGGAAAAACCCATGGTCCCCTGAGGAGATGGAGAAACTTAGTATCACTATGTCTGATTTTGAGGTAATATTTTGACTTTGAAGAGTGAAGCTTCATTCTTGGGAGATAGTTCAGTGCATGCTATTTTCTTAGCAATGAATTTGCATACCTATTCAGTGATTAGTTTTCACATGTTTTGCTGGTTTTCTCACATTTTTGGTTCAACTCTTGAGGTGCGAATGTGCTTGTATTTGAGCATGTAAATTGTGTTAATTTACTTGGGCTTCATGCTGTTAGAAGCTTTTCAACTTATGGGAACCAAACTTTTGGGAGAGTGGGTAAATGGACTTTAGCAGGGTTTCTAACTTTCTTGTCAAATGTCTGCTTGTTTCAGATTGCTAGGCTGCAATTTTTATGAACTTCCTAGTCCAAATTTGATTTTCAGCTTTTGTTGATGGACTAATTCAATACAATGGTGTCAGTAAACTGTTACCTGCTTTATGTGCAGGAAGCAGCCAAAATGGTTCAACCCTCTTCTAGAAGAGAAGGATTTTCTGCTATCCCTGACGTAAAGTGGGAAGATGTTGGGGGACTCAATTTGTTGAGACAGGAATTCGACCGATATATTGTTAGGCGAATAAAATATCCGGAGGACTATGAGGTAAGTGTTATTTTTTAATGTTATCAAGTTACCAACTCATTCGTAAGTTACGATTCAAACTTTTGAAATTCTGTCGGAGTAAATGATTCAGTTGTAGGGTTGATTTGGAGTAAAAGATGAAAAGAACGCATGCCATTGGTTTGTAAAATCAAGAATATAACCATTTATATTCAAAATCAAAGCGGAAGGAACAACTGTATTCGGGTTTGGCTCAGCTCAGTCTGGTGGGTGAACTAGGTGGTTTGGTTAGGTAGTTCAGTTCAGTGGTTTGATTCAGTTTAAAATGTAATAATTAGGCAATTTGGGCTGTTAAAATAACCAAATGGAATAAGAACATAAAATTTCAAAAGATTAAACCCAAGCTTTTTATACTTGGAAGACTTGTGCAAACCCAATGTGCAAACAGTTTTGTAGATTTTGAGCAGTTCTTGAACAAAATCCTGCAAATAAAATAAAATTGAGAATTTGCTCATGGTTCAACTTGACAGTTTGGTTTAATGGTTCAGCGATGGTTCCGCTCGGTTCAGTTTGTTGGTTTGATGGTTCATGTGAAACCTGAAGCAAACCAAACCCCCTGGCCCCTGATCTTCATCTATGCAATGAAAAGAGATCCAAGTTTTAAAGTTCCGTTCTTTCTTTCTTTCTTTCAGGAATTTGGAGTTGATCTAGAGACCGGTTTTTTGCTTTATGGACCTCCAGGCTGCGGCAAGACCTTGATTGCCAAGGCTATTGCTAACGAAGCTGGAGCAAACTTCATACACATTAAGGTTTATATCTCTCCATTTTGTATGTCCACTCTTTGTTTCAACATCTCAAATCGTAAACTAACTTACCCATACTTTTTTTTTCAAGGGTCCTGAACTTCTGAATAAGTATGTTGGTGAAAGTGAATTGGCTGTGCGGACAATATTCAGTAGGGCAAGGACATGTTCTCCATGCATACTCTTCTTTGATGAGGTGCTTCTGACTTGCACTTTAATATTTTTACTCCTGTTGTTCTTGCGATAACTTATCTCCTCACATGTGAATATTTCCCTCTTTATATTGCTTGAAGTTCGGAAACTTAGTTTCATCTGTTTCAAATGATGCATTTACTTAATCCAGTAACTTTGGCAGCCACTGTGCAACAAGTATCTGGTTTTCTAAATCCATGATCGAATTGCTTCTGCTTCTGTGCATATTTGCTTCCCAGCTTTGCTTATCTTGGTGGAAATATGCACCGTGACCTAGTTGCAGTGGCAGCGACTGCAAGCATTTGGTCCTCCACTTGAAAGTAAAATTTATTTGGATGTGTAAGGAATCTCAAAAAACATAAAGGGAGTAGATTAGCCGTGGTAAAAAATGTCTAATCAGTCGCTTCATTTATGTATTGTGTACTTAAAACATTCAAAATGGTTGGGTCATCATGTTTATACCCTCGGAAACTTAGATGTCACATTCTTGTTGAAGAGGCGTTCTACAGTTTTACTGCATTATAGTTTGTTTTAAGTTCCCCACTATTTCTCGTAGTTTCTTAGCCTGCACATAGTAGGGGCTGCTTGCTCTTCGTTGTCCAATTTTCTTGTTCATCTCTCTCTGCGTTTTGGACTCGAACAACTCCTCCAGAGATGGACATCAAATCAAGTGCCCGATAGTTATAAATTAGAAACTGAAGTTGTAACTAATCCTGATCTTTTTGCACTTGATAATGATTGGCTAATCTTATGCTCAGCAGGAGTCATTTGTATGATTATGTTGCCATTATTACTTCATTTTTCACAGGTAGATGCTTTGACAACAAAGCGTGGCAAGGAAGGCGGATGGGTTGTGGAGCGGCTTTTAAACCAGGTGAAAAATAAAATAAAATAAAATGCATGCCTTTGATTGTGTTTGTCACATGAACTTTGTGTTATTATCAATATCACAGATGCTTTGAACAGTTGTTGGGTTTGTTATTGATTATGGAGCTGAAAGTACTTGTTGTTGTTTTAGCTACTGATTGAGCTAGATGGAGCAGATCAGCGGCGTGGAGTTTATGTGATTGGGGCCACTAATAGGTGCTGTACATTCTTTAGTTTTCTTTACTTTCTCTTCCTTGAAATGTTTTTTGATTGCATTGATTATTGTCACCTGTGCCATTATATTTCCAAAATGGAATAATTCTTTACAAGTATAGATACCGAATGAGCCCATTCAATGATAGCTCTCATTTCCCATGATCCCCCTGTTTTGTTTGGACAACTCTAAGAAGGAAAGATTCTTCTTATGTTCTTGCACTGGGTTTATATGCTGATGATAGTCTTTCAAAACACTTCTGAGCTCCTATAATTAATACCAATTAAGGTCTCAAGCTCCAATTTGAACTTTTCTGTGTTGAGCAACTTGGAATCTTGACCTTGTTAATTCATTAGCAACAATGATTCACAGGCCAGAGGTGATGGATCGGGCTGTCTTACGGCCTGGAAGATTCGGCAAACTTTTGTATGTTCCGTTGCCTACTCCAGATGAACGCGGCTTAATACTAAGGGCTCTTGCTAGGAGAAAGCCAATAGATGCCGATGTGGACTTGATTGCCATTGGGAGGAATGAGGCTTGCAAAAGCCTAAGTGGAGCAGACCTTGCCGCATTGGTGGGTCCATTTGTGTGTACTCTTGTATTGTCCATATTCAATGCAAAGTCTCTTTGGATTGCTTCTTTCTAGCTTCAGCTAATGGGTCAGTACAATTTCATTAATGCTTAGCTAAATGAAGCTGCCATGATTGCGCTCGAAGAGAAACTCAAGTCAGCAGCTAGCAGTTCAGAGGGAACACCATGGACGATTAAGTCTGCACATTTCGACCAGGCATTGAAGAAAATATCTCCATCGGTCTCGGACAAGGTATGAATTGAATGTATTACCATATGCAAGTTTCTAAATAACATAGATCAGGACCGACTTGCAAAAAGTTGATCTCATAATTAGATTTTGTAAAGAATTGACTCAATTATGCGACTAACCATTAGTGATCTGTCTTACCTTAATCAAATTCATAGACAACTATAATACTTGCACTTCATGGAAGTAAGCACAGAGACATAACATACTACCATCATGTTTATGGGAATCTTAAAAGCTCATAAAACCACACATGATCAGAACTTGAAATGTGTGAAGAGTGAAAGTGTGTAATGGAACATAGAATTGGAGAGAGCATTTATTCTATCTAGAGTTTATCCTGGCTGAAGCAAGAAAATTTACTTGAGAATCATGATATTTAGTCACTAGAGAGCAGCGTGGAGGGTTAATGGAGCCTGGTCAAGCTTTAAAAATTTGGGACTAACTTGATATGGGCTGTGAAGACGAGTCTCGTGAGCCTTACCATGTTCGGGTTATTGCCATGATTTTAACTGTTATTTTCGGGCTTGCTGGCTATAGATTTTAAAAGGTGGCCCAATGTCTGAAGACAGAACATCCTTGATCCTACTTAGAAACCTAATCCAAAGGACCAATGAAAATGGTAAATGCACCTCAAATCTTTTTTTCACGGTCTCTTCCACAATCTCTTTCTCCACTTTTGCCATGTCTGCTCATCTCCAACATAAGATCCAAGTCCAGAGATAGCCTGTTATATGAAATTGTAGTTAATAAAGTGTGTTGAGATTATTGACGAACAAGCTAAAGAAGCGAGTTGAAGTTGAACCCAAGTCAGGTGTACACGAGTTGAATCACAGGGGTTCCAATAGCTGTAAAACTTGGCTAGACTGAGCAGCCTTGTTGAACCTAAAAACTTCTGATGGACTCAGCTCGAGTAGTTGAGTCAAAGGGGCCAGGTTGTTTTCTGGAGTCAATTGCGAGTTGACTCGGTATGATGCTTTTAGTCTTAATCAAGCTAGGGCTAGGGGTAGGCCAAAGTTAACATGGACATCGGCAATACAAAAAGACACGAATGAGTGATCTATATGGTGACTTGGCATTGGATCGCGTGAAATGACGGAAAAGGATTTACGTAGCCGATTCCAAGTGATTGGGATTAAGGCTTTGTTTTGTAATTGCAAGTTGACTCGTGGGTAACTAGCACTTCGAAATAGCTCTAGCAGAATGGAAACGAAAGCCACATTTTTTAATGCAGGTAACAGGATAAATTTATTGCTACCTCATAGTCAAATGTATGTAATTAGTCCGACTTAGGTACCGGATTTTCTTACCGAATTTTAACTGGTTTTATTGGGAGAGTTCTTGTGGAGATAAAAAGAGTGGCTAGAGAACCGTATGTTCAAACAAAGCAAGTGAAGAAAATGTGGTCCAGATCTGGATTTGTTAACTTTGAAGGGTACATAGCATTTGTACTTTTACATATAGTCAACATATATACTCATGTCACCTTATCTTTTGGGTTGCAGCAAAAAAATTACTACCACCTTTTGTCAGAGAGCTTTGGAGCATCATGAAAATAGAATAGGGTTGAATGGTGGATGTTGAGCTGCCAAGCAACTCGATTGGTAAAAAAGCTGCTCAAGAGAGGCATGGAGGGGCTAGTTGTATCTGCATCAGTTTTGTAGTTTTCTTCAATTGGGCTAGTGTAAACAGGGAACATACACCAACAGACACGAGCATTCCCTATCATGGGAGGAAAAAGTTTTGCAGTGGTGGAGCATAGTTTCCTTTCATCATTCTATTTATCAGTGCAGTTTCAGGTATAAGGGTCTTCGTGTAGTCGTTTTCTTCTATTCTTATTTGGAACTGGACTAGTCAGCAATATGGCTTGAATTTTTGTTTCCGTTCTTCTTCTTTGATTTATTATCAGATGAAATGTTTGGATGTCACCAAGCCGATTGTATATTCCAATATATTATTATTCTCATCTTTTCTTTGTATACAAGTCATTGTACATTACAGGAATGATAACATACAAGTGAAATTAAGCTTAAGCAGTAAGCACTGTGCTGTTTTCATTTTTTTTTTTTTTTTTTTTTTTTTGGTTTGTGAAAGGTTGGAGGGGATGTAGTCTTATCCCATCCCTTATAATTTAATAAGAGGAGCTGACAAGATTGAGCACTTGATGGATCAGTAAGGAGAAGCTAGTTGGTACCAGTGGAGCTCGAGCTCCTTGGTAGTCCGTTTTGGTTGGTAAGTAGAGTTTGCGCGACATGTTATTTTGATAATTTTGGATATGAAGTACCGAAGGCAGTCTTGCAGAAGTCCTCATCTTGAATGTCAGAGTTGACCTTCGTGTGTGGGACAAGAAAGGCTTTTTTACTTTGGCTTCAAAGCTATAACTTGTTTATTGCTTCCAAGACTGTTTCAAGGTATATAAAATGGAGGTTTTTTTTTTTTCACTTTGAGAATTGAGCTCTTAAACTGCCATAATAAAGGGTTAAAGATGGAAAAGTTTTATTGAGGAAATTGGCCCCTTTAAGTTTGCTTTCTTCACGCTTTGGAATAGTATAGCAAAAGTATCAAGTAAAAGCTGATGTAAAAGCAAAGAGGAGAGGAGTGTTTAGGCTTTCGCCAATGCTTGTGTGTGTGTGAGAGAGAGAGAGAGGTCTTAACTTCTACGAGTCTACTGATTGTGAGAAAAGAGTAGTTGGTATCAAATTTTGGGTCTCGAGCAGGGGTGGAAATTGGAACGGAATTTTCGATTTCCGCCGATTTCGACCCGAAAATTTTCGATTTTGGAACAATTATTTTCTTTCCGACTTTCAAAATTTCGAATTCCGATTTTTCCGATATTTTTCGGATCGAAATCGAAATTAGATTTAAAATTATCGAAATTTCTGATTTCCGATCCAAAAATATTTTGATTTATTTTCGAATAATTTTCGAACATATTCTGATATATTTTCAAAAAATCCAATTTATATTGAAAAAATTGACTTATTTCGAAAACTTTCTAGTCCAAAAAAATTCCAACTTATTTTCAAAAAGAATAAAATTTATTTTAATTTTTTAAATATTTTTAAATTAATTTCATCCTAAATGAGACAAACTTAGGTCTATAGAAAAATAACTTAATTAAATTCGAACATGACTAGGCAAAAAGCACACATAGTTATCATAATTTTTAGTGTTCCATTTTATAACATTGTTTTTCTCATAATTTTGGGATTATAGTATAACTTTATGTTTTGACAATAGTATTCAATTCAAAATTTGTTTTGCACTTTGATTTTTATTATTTTTATATTTTCTTTATACTTTTTTCTTAAAGATTTTTTTTTAAAGAACAACTTGATTTGAAAGTATTTAATTTGTTGAAAAATGTAAAGGTGAATCGTTGTAAAGGAGGAACACCGCGTAGTAAAATGTCATAAATAAGGATAACTTGTTTAAAGAAAAAATATTTCAAAATTAAATTTTCCAAATGTTCCAAAATTTTGGATTTATGAACTTTCCAAAAATTCCAAAATTTCAGAATTTGGAAATTCCGAAATTCTGATAGTTCCGAAAAATTTGGAAATCGGAATCAATTTTTGCATTCCAAAATTTTTGGAACGGAAATCGAAAACTAATTTTGATTTCCACGAAATTTTTCGAAAATGTTATTTTCGATCTGTTGCATCCGATTTCCACCCCTAGTTGAAACAGAGGGAGTCTTATGACCATTTCCTTTTTAGTCCTCTCATTGCTCGTACAGTTCCTTTATTTGGCTTTTGGCTCAACTTTTGCTCAGCTTGAAAGCAGAGAGTACACCTTTCTTTCAATTGAATTGAGGGAGAGAGAGAGTGTACCAGGCAGAGAGATGGAGAGATATTAACACCTCAAATAAATTGATGAATCAGTCATTTGGTTTTAAGCCCATTAAAAATTGTGGGTCTGAATGAATGGTTACGAATGTGGGGCTTATTAGTACCTACTATCTAAACCCCTATTGTTTTCAATCTGGTAAGCTAAACAAGGTCCCATCGCTACTAACGTTAATTACTTGTACTTCCAGAAGAAGAAGCCGCCCTTGCAGCGAAAATTTTTCCATATATAAATTTAACTAGGAAGTCCGACACGACACTTGAGATATGTTGGAAAAATATGGGTTATGACCCATCTTTGAGCCAAGAGAACCATGTGTCCCACTTTTTGTGTGAGTGGTACTA
>JAOTQG010118816.1:0-10945 GCA_025631175.1 Iris virginica | reverse complement strand
TTTTGGAACTGTGCTCCAAAAGAGTGCATTGCTTTAGTAAATCCTACGTTTTGCATTTCATATTTTCTATAATTAAGAATATGGCACAGATCAAGAAGTTGAACCACTTTATTTGTAGACCTAGACAAGTAAATGAAGAGATAAGATAACAACTTTAAGCCATGTGCATTGTCGATAAATGGTAGTAGTATTAGCTTTCTGACTTTAGTTTCTTTTCCTTCAAATTAAATTAGCTTTCATAATCTTCAGTTTTCACTAGGTTTGTGGAATGAAGAGCCAGCCAAGTGCATGGGATGCCTCGTCGGTCGACCTCTTTTAGGATTACCTTAAGAATGTTTCGGTTGTTTCGCCATAGGTTTTCTGGAAAAAGTTATAAGAATAGAGCAATAGAAGCATATGCTTTATCAACCGCTCAATATTCTACCTCCCTTTTGTATTTGTCTATTTCATTGCTCTTATAGCATCCAACATGTTATGTTCTATTCCTTTTGTGGTTAGGCAGCTATGACAGCATTTGTTTTTTCTTTTTTTCGGATGACAATCTCCTTTTTTTTTTTTACCGAGTCACATTACTTGAGTGTCAAAAAATTTAAGAATGTCTGTTAGCATATGAACTTGCTTCTGGTGCATAAATTTTCAGAAAATCTCAATCTCCTCTCGAACACAGACAACAAAACCAAGCAATGTGGGCCGAAATAGAACATCTGTGTTTGGCTTCATCAAGAAAAGAATATGGACAAAAATTCAGGCGACGAACAAATGTTTAGTACTCTCTTCTGCGGGTAAGGAAATTCTATTGAAATCGGCTGCGCAAGTCATTCCCACATATGTGATGAATGTATTCAAGCTTAAGAAAGGCATTTGTGAGGACACCGGAAACCTGATGAACTCTTTTAGGTAGGGTGATACTTGTGATACGAAAAAGATCCACCGGATGTCCTGAAAGAGAATGTGTGTTCCAAAGAATTGTGGATGGTTGGGGTTTCGGCGGCTCCACGAATATAATCTAGCAATGACCGGGAGGCAATGCTGGAGACCGTTGACTTAACCGGACTCCCGCTAAAATTCTGAAAATCCCTCTTTGTCAGTTGGGCAGTGACGATCGATGGTACTAAATATTTGAGAAGAAAGGCTTTCATACAGTGAAATCGGCATACAATGCTCTCTACTTTGATGTTTATCAAGCTATCCCTAAAGGAAATATTTTAAACCAAATTCAGAAATTACATGTGCCAGGTAAAATTAACGTGATATTATGGAAGGCGTGTAAAAACGTCCTTCCTACTAGGGTCTCTCTTCGTACTACAAAAAAGTTGAAGTGTAGGAAAGTTGTCCTGTGTAATAGTGATTTGGAAACGATGAGACATGTTTTGGTGGACTGTAATCTTGCTAAAGAAGTTTGGTGTGTTCTGGTTGTTCGACCGAGTGGACCGTTGGAAAATTTGGGTTTATCTTAAATTTGAGCAATATTTTAAGTGGCTCTCAGCTATTTATTTAATGGGATTATTAACCATTTTTCATCACAAAAGTATGGTGAATATCATAAAATATTAAATTGGTCAAACCCAATTTAGGGTAAATTGAAAAATGTGATTAAAGTGTGCCTCATGAAATGGGTTATGTGGGTTTTAAATGCATTGAATGCAAGTATCCCACATTGATGAAGAGATACTTATCTATGCTCTTTATAAGTAAAGAGATGGTTCCCCGCGCCCTTTACTATTTTAGCCAACAGTCACATCACTTCGTTAGTCCGTTAGGTTCCGTCAGTTTGAAACTAACGGAAGGTGTGTCTGTTCGTTAGGAAGTTATCAGGCGTGTCGATTAATTCCTTGCAGAATGATTCATCCGTCATAAACCCGTTCGAATTGTAAACGGCCGTTAAAGTTCGTCAGTTAGAGTTTTAACGGTCATGACTATTCAGGAAAGGCACCTTAACCCCTATATAAATAGGATTGTGCCAGACTGCAAGACACACAACAAAAAATAACAAAGTACTCCTCCTAATTTCAGAGTTCATTCTTCTCTCTATATTTTTCTCTTCTTTTGGAAAGTGTGTTCGGTTTGGTATGCACGGCAGTATCCCGTAGTGCTAACAGTGAAGGCTGCGAAGGAGCGTTGTATCTTGGGAGGCAGACGTCCATATACCGTAAGCACCCTAGCAGGGACGAAATCTGTCTTAAGGAGATTTGCACTATTGCATACATCGCTTCGTTTAAATCTTCGATTTGATTTCAAATCTCCTTTCTATTTCTTTTCATCTCATTTTCTGATTCTTCTGAATAGTTATTCAAACTATTTAATAATTAAGGAAAATTTTTCAACATGAACAATTGTCCATTTTTTTGGCGGGTTGGTTGGAGAAGATGTTCTCTTACAACTCTGAGGTTGATCGAGGAAAAATATCAACTATAGCGTGGTCCATTTGGTCGAATAGATATGATTTGCTATGGAAAAATAAAGGCCTGGCCATGGGAGATTATAAGCAAAGGTGATGCATATCTTAATCAATGGATGGAAGCTCAGACGACCTTAGCTGTTGTTGCTCAAACGAACGTTCGCTCTTTTGATGTTATCTACAGACTACGCTCAACTTAGAAAAATAGGAGCAGGTGGTGTGATCAGGAATGACAATGGGGAGGTGTTATATGTCTTTTGTGGCTCTTTGATTGGAAACTATGATACAACTATAGCGGAGGCCATCTCCCTCTGTGAAATTTTGAGTTGGAAGTGTAATTGACGATTGTCGTCTTATGCTGTTCGAGGTCCCCGAGGCTTCTGTTGGTTTTGTTATAATGCTTGAAATGATAGTGTACCTAGATTTCTCAATAATGTAATCATGATTCCTTTAATGGGAAAAAGCACTGTATTTTACGGTGCCTTTTAGTTTCAAAAAACAAAATTTTACTTTCAAATTTTTGATGTAATGAATGAAGTGATTATGAGTTTGCAATAACCATTTTTAAGCCCGTACATTTCACGAGTCTGACTCGACTCGCCAATAATACGTCCAAATTTCAATTCAGGATATTCGAATTCAACAACAGGAAACATAAAAATTTAAAATGTTAGATGTGTATGCCTAAATTAACACATATTAACTCAAAAGGTTCACTTAACAATAAACCAAAGTATTCAATACAAAACAAAACTTGAAAACTAAATAATACTATAATATGAAACATATAAACAATAACAAATTATTAAAAATACTCATTTCTCTATTGATCCAAACTCGCAATGAAGGCTTGCCAAGATCCGCCAACACCTGTTAAAATATGCAAATGCTCCCACTTGCAAAAGCTCACAAAGGTCCGCGTGTGTCTGACTCGAGTCCGTAAAGACTCGACTCGTAGAAAATTTTGACGAGCCCAAATTGAACCCACAAAAAAATTTCGATTCGACCTAGCTCATTTACGGGTCTAATTTGCACAAATTTCATAACACAAATCTCATAACACGTTAAATCTGTACTCTTTTTTGTATATGTAATATTAATCAAATAGCAAAAGTTGTCATGAGACCTACTCGACATAAATACTTAAATCGAGTTCATTTTGCAGTCAATCAACTCTCGAGACTCCATCCAAGTGAAGTTGTGAATCTCAGTTCAAACCAGAATCAGGTTGCTGACCAAACAAGCAGATTTAGGTGGTAGAACGACTAACATAGCATTTATCAACATCTGATAACCAGTCTGCCTCCAAAGAATTGTATGCAGTCGGCACACATACTAGAGTGCATGTTTATAAATAATTCCACAACAGATTTCCAACTTCACCAACGACTATCCATTATTCTTCTCTCAGTATATGTAAATGAATGAAATAGCAAAACTCAAACGGATGTTATACAAAAAGACGGCTATATACCTACGGCTCTATGAGAGAAACACGACAGTGGAAATCTAAAATTTGAAATTACAGCCGGTCCATGGGTGTGAAGGGGACGGTATTGGTTCTCTTGATCCAGTATCCTACAAAAACTGACATGCCAATGGAGACAGCGGATAAGATGAGCGCAAATGCACTGGCAGCATCCCAAGAGTTATTTGAGGTCATCTTCGTTTGTGACGATGTGCCGGCTGAAATATCTATAGGTACCCAATCGCAGCTGACAGAATAGTGCCCTGACCCATGCCATGGATTCCCATCAACTGGATACCAAAATGCAGCTGAAAACTTGCTCAACTGACCTATTGTAAATTGCACATCCTACATAGCAACATATAATACACATGATATAAATAAAAGTGACAAATTTGAGCAGCTTATGATGGGATTTTAACTATAAGTAAATGTTTTCCTTGTTCTTTATCCCTTGCCATGTTGATGGATATTATGACAACATTGTTGATATTGACAAAGTAAACAATCAAACTAGTATAAATAAATAAATAAATAAATAACCTGTTGAAGACGATCCATGGTTCTCAGGGGCCTAGAAAATTCAAAGTAGTACGTGCCCTTCTGACCAGGAGTTGAATAAGGACTGTCTTCGTCTATGAAGCCTGTTAATCAGTTGCAGCTTGCAATTAACACATATTAAAAGAGAAGGAAGAAGAACATGGAAGATGATCAGGCTACTGTCCACTGTGATCATGCATATCTAAATGAGTGCCAAAAAGTAAGCAAACACTCCCTCCGTTCCAAAGAAAGACTTCACATTTGACAGGTCAACATTTTTATGGCCATGATTATATTTCCATAATTACCCCAATTACAGTTATCTCTCTTCTTGTCTTATGGCAAGTAAATTACATCCCACAAGACAAAAAGACTACTGTGAAATCATTTATGTCCTTTCGCTTCTCTATATCTTAGCAGTCATTCACTCAAATCGGCTTAAATCTCAAATTTCTTATCCCAACATCTCAAAGTTAGCAATTCAAAATTCCATCCAGTTCAGACCCCCACATCGTAGTAGGAGAGCTCTTAAAGAGGCCACAACAATGTCTCCGCGCCAGAGGTTTTTTTAACATATCTGATTCATTATCTTTTCAATTACTTGCGTTAGCCAGTTGGGGAGATCCATAGTTTTATTCATTTAGTTCTTCTTTTGTTCAATGTCCTCTTTTCCAGAAAAAAAAAAAATTCCTTCCGGACGTTCTACAATCCGTATGTCAAATGCTTTGTTTTTCATGATCAAGTCTAAGAATTGAGCCGCTCATACATTGAGAGGACATAGCTGGTCATAGAAATTGATTGCTTTGGCCTGGTGCCAGATACGATAAATGTTTGGAAGAAATGCACAAAAGTTTATGATGAAATTGAAATTTTAGATATTTGGCCAAGTCCACTACCCGCCAGTGGATTTCTGGCAAGTTCAATCACTGTCCGCAGCATCCCGATGAGTTACCATCATCATCAAAGGCAAAAGCATGGTAGTCTTCCATGAACCCTGGTCATGTGGTGTTGTGTTATTTGTTAATCAAAGGGTATCTTGAGAAGCTTACATATTTATCATGCTATTTAGAATGGGAATATTTTTGGGGACAGACGAAATAGGAAACTAAGAAGAGTTTTTTGGGGACAGAAAGAGCAGCACCCCAGATTCTTATTATGTTACCATAGTCTTATTTGGAGCTGCATTATTAGGATATGTAGAAACAACAGAAAGCGGAGCTGCTCGGATACAAAGCATCGTTAAAAAAATGCTGCCATCTCCAGGCCAAAACGGAACGTGCTGGTTTTAATCATAGACTAACCGAGCTTCTTTCACAATAATGCCCTCTGACTCATCAGCGTTCCCAAGGATTACAATCTTGTTATAACCACACTTTATCAATACTAGGCAGTTGTAAGATATCAATAAAATAGTTACCAATGAATTGAGTCTTTGAAACTTGAGAGTTCCCCCTTGATAGTCAAAAAAGTCCATATTTGAGCAATAAGCTACAAGTATTATTGAGTAACCAATACAGCAAACTTGCAAGTATCACACCTTAATATACAGGGGCAGGGAGGTACTATTCCCATTCTTAAGGAAAATACCAATAACTATGTATGAGGCTGCCAAGGAGTGACAAAGAAGAATTACCAGTATGCGTACTGAAACTGCTATGCCACCAAGCACCCTTCCAGTCATTCTGCGCACTTGAATCATTCCCTAAATAATGTAAGACGTTAGGAACACACGTGATTTTCAAACAGAAAAGTCGGTAACAATTACGAAATGAGCAAACGTGAAACAAGTATTACATTAGCTTAAAAAGTGTAGGTTGAGAACCAAACAGAATATAAGTTCCGTTGACAAATAAATAAGTTTGACAAGGGAGAGAGTTCAAGGGGTAACGGGAGTTGTACCACCCTGTTAGCATAGCTATTTCATTTCAAATTTCATGATTCATTTACTAGGTTTCACTTTCTCACTCATAGAACGCATAATCATTCCCTCGAGAGATCTCTTGTTATAACAAGATCAATAGAAAATCGAAAAAGGCCACTAAACAGAACACACATTTTGTTTCTCAATCGAACACAAAAATAAAAAATCCCTACACAATGGCTGTTAATTCCACTCAGTACAGCTTTTTCCCACATTCACAATCCAACATTCAAGTCGCATAATTGTTCCATAATGGCCACGAATGCAAAACATTAAGCTGGCGAGGATCCAGACATGTAAATCAGAAGTGTTCTTTAAGAAAGAAAAACTAAAATACGTGCTTTACATAAGTTAGGACTTGGGAGTAATGAGCTCACCCCGGGTAAATTTTTATCCATATCTATTTGGACACAGTGAAAATAAATGCCAAATTTGAGTCAAAATCTATGTCCAATCAATTTTCAGAAGTGAGCAGCGAGAACCACAGCAAATAAGGGGCAATGAAAACTCTCATAGATGGACAGCCATCGTCCTCTTCATAATGCAAGATCGTGAAATCTTATATGTATTACCGAAGCTATAATCACCGTCCGGGTTTGGCTAATTAGCAACTCCCACCGTATAGCCGTCCTTCCATTGGCTTTTACCATAATACATCACTACAAACTAGATCCACTGCAAACCTTGCCAATAACCCAGTTCATGGCACCTCCGTTCACCAATTGGAGTGAACTTGAGTAAATGAAAAATCTAATCCAAAGTACCCTAAAGCAGATATCCCAAAATCTGAATTGGAGGAACAAGAGGAAATCATTGCATAACTTGGAGAGGAGAGAGAGAGAGAGAGAAAATGATTAATGGTTTAAAAGTTCTTTTAATTAGCAAACCCTCTTTTTGTGAGTGCATAGTGGCCTGATTTTGATGCCGCATAATAGCCAAGTACATCTGTTTCTAATTCAAGAACGCAACTACGAAACTCAGTATCATTTCGCTAATCAATTCACTTGATATGTGCAAGCATTACATGACAACACATTGTTTGTAGCAATCTGCGCTAAAGTTGCTCAGCCTACGATCGATAAAGGTAGAATTGCGGGTTATCATGTGATGAGAATAGCTTAGGCCCAATGAAGACATGTATTTACAATCTTCAACAAGCTTTAGACTTATTTGCTTCTTCTTCAGTTATTAGTTTTTTAGAAGACTATCGGAGCACAGTTGTTAAGTGGAACCTGAATTTTTATCGTGGAAGGAAATAAGAGACTCGAGTACAAAGAAAATGTTTTACAATTAAAGCAAGCAATACCAAGTTTCATGATTTCTGCAATATTAGTGGAGACTTCATAACCAATTCTTTAACATGGCTATTTGGCTTGACATAAGAAAACAAGACTCGGATAACAAGATAAGGGGAAATCTAACTTGCCCACCTATAGGTGCAAGTTAGCCAACTACGCATCTCTTTGACAGAATTTCCCTCAACTTTCATATTTGTTAAGATGTAAATACGAGGAATAATTTGGTCATTAACTGTCACAGCTTCCACCTCAAACCCTCATACCAGCATCGGCACTTGACCATACCATGGCAAAACCACCCTCACCACGGCCTTCTTCTCCACCTATGACAGCATTGGCAAGTAGGAGGAAATCGAAGGCACCTCTGTCAGTACAAGACCACCAATCACCAGTGCCACATTGTCCTTGTCAAGATGTGGAGGGTGCAATCCTCGTCATCTCTTATCGCTGCAATCTCAGCTATCGTCATTGCTGCCTCCGGCAATAATTTCCGAAAATTCACCTCAATAACGCTATTATAAGCTGAATTTTTGGATCTTTTGGATTATCAAGATGGAGGTTGAGGTCAGTGTGAGTTGCTCCTGTGGCTGGGTTGATGAGCATGAGGAGAAAGGCAATGCCAGGTTGCAGAGAGATGGTGAGAGGGAGACTGTTTATTGCTGGGTTGAAAACAACATAAATGAATAGCTTGCAGAGTAGAGAGGAGAGAGACGAAGTAATGGCGGTTTTTTAGACAGTTATACCCCTCCTAGAAGAAAAACGTATGGCTATTTGAAGTCCAAAAAATATGAGTAATCGCTAACTTGCATCAACAGGTGGCAAGTAAGCTTTCCCTTTTAGATATTGCATTTCTAGTAAAACAAATTATTCATCCATTCTGCTCTAAGGGTCCTCCTTTCAATTTTCGGATGTTCCACATACTGTGTCTTGACAGTTAAGCTAAACATGGGCTTGAGTGAAATTGGGAGATTATATATCTTTAGTGGAAACATATGGAGTTAGAAAATAAAGAGCTGTTCTATAAGTTAAACTACAGAAATAAACAGTATGAAGGCCCAATGAACAAAGTGACAAACTAGTGTTTACATTTATTTATTGGTCGAATATTATAAAAACAAGATAAGAGGCGTAAAGGGATGAAACGATATCAATTTCAACGGTACCTGAAGAACTAATTCCATCAGGTTTTCGACAATGTGGGTTCCAAGCATATAGATCAACTAAATGACCAAACCTGCTCATGTAAAAACGAACAAGCACATTCAGAACACAAATAGATAGGTCACTGAGACAGTTAAACAAGCAGGACATGTTGCTCATCTTACCTATCACCTCCATTGCCATCTCTGTTGTCAATAGGGTTGCCTCCATAGAGCCGCCCAGGTATTGCAGTTCCAATAGAGAAGTGCATTATGTCTACTTCATAACCATGGCAACTCTTGCTGGTGCATGTATCAGGAGATTCTTTACAGCCACCCATCTTGTGACAATTTTCGTCAGTTTTCTTCCGAAGTCCCAAAAATGAAGACAAGATGACATAGATCCAACAAAATTGACTCATCAAAGGGAACTTACATTATGGTAGGTGGCACTCTCGCCAATTTGAAACATAAGAGCAACAGATGGGCATTTGCTACTATCTCTGCATTAATCATAAAGGTACAACACTTAATAGTGCACGCAACTCTAACTAAAGAAACTCAGCATACAGTTCATGTCTCCAAGTAAAATATTGAAAGCTACAATCCTAAAAGACAGTGAGAACCATAATACACCAGAGTCAGACTAGTTAACAGCCTAGAACAAAATAAGACAACACGCAAATTCTCTTTGATAAGTAACTGATCGAGTTAAACCTGAAAACATTTAAGGTTAAGTGTGCGGATGGGTCTGTCATTATGCTACTTGATTAAAGAAACAATTACAAATGGCTCGGATATAAGCAATAAACAAAGCTATGCATTATTAGGAACGGCGGTAATAGAATTGAACCAAAATAAAATTTTGGGACACTACAAACTGGATGTCAAAACTAACTTTTTATGGATTGACATTATCAGATTTGGAAAGAAATTGGCGTGCAGTCTTGTTTTAGTTCTTTTGGACGCGTTTCAACTCTTGTACTTTTAGCTTTTTCTAGTTTTTTAGTTTTTGGATCCCTGGTCCGGTTCATTTTGTATCCTATTATCTCCCTAATATAACTTCTTTTATCAAAAAAAAAACTGATATAGGAAAACACAAATAAGACAATGCATATCTTAACAAACTACATAATGCTAGACTGAGGAGATGATTGATATATAAAACATGTCCACGAATTTGACAAGGTTCCCCCTAATTGAATTGCATAAAGACACCAGTTTGAGGGCAAATTCTTTTGCGCAGAGCGAGATACAAAAAGCCAATCAAGGGATCCTTATTGAATATTGATAGGGATGGACTAATCCTTCAATGTCATGTCAAAATCCACCGTGCTTCATATCAATAACATACTCATAGATGCCACAACGGCTTTAGCTCCTAACAAATCTATGTAATAGGGGAAGAAGTTGGCCCTTCCCCATTCTTCGAAACCAATAAACAGCAACTATCCTATGCTTTTCAATATGACCCACCTGGGCAAAGTACTTCAAATCTGCATTGGAGCATATTGTAATTTGCGGTGAGGGGAATATTGTAGTTTCCCTGGACTATGCAGGATATGTCTTTTATCAGATTTGAGGGTTTGGTAGGGCTAAGGTGGCTACAATTTTGTGGAGCTGTGCAGTGTCCAGTTTACTTTGGAACATTTGGGTGGAGTGGAATTCCCGGAGCTTTAGGGGCCGTGAGTTATCATCTAAGATTCTTTGGGAGAAGATTTCTTTCCAGGCCTCTCTTTGGGCACATAGTTTGGGAGCTTTTACAAGCTTGCCTTTAGTACATTTGGCTAGAGATTATAGAGCTGCCTTGTGTTTCTTATAGCTTTAGCCCAGATATATATTTGTTTTTAGCGGTCTTGGAATTTGAGGTTTTTGTGGATCTCTGGTCCACCTCTGTGAATCAGAGTTTTCTTTCTATTAAAATTTCTTTTTCTATCAAAAAGACTTGCATTGGGGTGACCCACTCCAGTACCAGTGCATCTTCAACGCCCATATCTCCAAAATTGATAATCTCATAGGCATGGTCCTGCAGCAAATGCAGTCTCCCTCAAACATCACGCAGCTACGAGATTATCTGCTTTTGCTAGAAACTGCCTTCTGGCAAATACAAAAGATCTAATATAGACCATTGACATCACTAGAAATTTTAAGGTCAAACTTTCATTCAACCCCAAGGAAAAG
>JAOTQG010118805.1:0-10945 GCA_025631175.1 Iris virginica | reverse complement strand
AATAAAGCAATCCCAAACTCACTAAGCTTTTTCTCTATCTTTTCCCTTTCATGGATTTATTCATGGAAGTTTGATTTCATCAAACAAGCAGACAATCTTCTACCACTCCTTGTTCGGCAGGGATCCACAAAATGGTGGAAAAATCAAGTGTGTGATCTTGTCCACCCCGCACAATTGGATGAATGGTTTTCCCAGAACCGCCAATACCTCAATCCGGCGGACGCCCAAATATCAGCATTTTTGCAGCAGAAAAGCCTTTCAGCCGCAAAACTAGCCTCCATATCAGATAAAAGAGCTTATGTTGAACAACTTGAAGCTCTCTTGTCACAACTCAAAGACACAACAACAGCAACTCCTTCAAAATCCAAGATAGACTCCAAGGCAACCGCATCAACATCCTCCGGCAGCAATTTTTCAGATTTTGACGAACCTAACGGAGATGACTGCTCAAACATATTCACTCCGCTGAATTAAAAAAAAAAAAGTCAAAAAGTCAAAAAGTCAAATGGTCAAAAAGTCAAACAGTCAAATGGTCAAGATCAGACCAAGACAAAATTGGTGGAAATTTCCACTATCTTAGTGGTGTTAGTGGTGGGCCCCCTTTGTCTCCCACAATTATGTAATAATTTTCACTTTGCTCCCTTATTATTTTTAGAATTTTCAAGGAATATCCTTGATTCAAGGCTAATATATATATATATATATATATATATAACTTTCAAGATCAATGCAAAAGTGCATGCGTATATTTACTTGACTGGCTGAATCTTACGGATTGGCAACAACAATTCCAAGTTCTTGCACATCCCAACCTTTTCGCCTTCTGAGTTAATAGGGGTGCACCGTGCACCAGCAAGCAGACAATTAGAGCAAATACCACAAGTCAACAAGATTACACCTTAACCATCACACACGATGAGCAAACAAAAGATTTTAAGAACTTGTAGATTTTTGAAAACGAAAGACAGGAAAAATGGAAAGAAAGACAGAGCTAGGGGAATCCAACAAGGTTCACAGTAATTCAAGATCCAAAATACTTTAACTCCAAAAACAGCTATTAAGACTATCCCTCACATCTGAAAAACTAAAACCCGAGCCGACTACATAGAAAACAAATCATCAGACAAAAGAAGGGCAGATTGAGAATACGTCTACACTCCCGAACTGCGTAGTTCTTCAGCTCCGTGTGCAAAGTGGCATCTGTCTCCAAAGGTACAAGACCCTTTGGTAAAATTATCACAGAGCTTTGTCTTGAAGTTGCCCGCAGCACCGGAACCACCGGACGTTTTGTGACCCTTCTGTGGAACCCCACCAGCAGCTGACCCAATGTTCACTATGAGTTCACGCACCATTTGACTGGCTTGTTTGATCTGATCGAATGTGCCCTCGAGCTCGATGTTCCGCAGGTTTGGATCCGACTCGTGATCCCTAATAGAAAGCTTCGCTCCTGTCAGGCGGCAGATTTGCTTAGAGTTCACCCCACTTTTACCAATTATAGGTCCAGCAAGGGAAGCATCAACACTGATCTTTGCTGTGGCAGAGGCCCCAAAGCTGGCAGCAGCTCCATGCTGTGGCATTGGCTCCACCCATCCTCCATCATACCTGCCAGGTACAGGTCCCATCCCACGAGGGTCTTCGCGTTGAGATGGAACTGTTGGCTTGCCAAGCTCCCATTCTCCATGAGCAAAATGACATTTGTCACCAAACCTGCACCCTTCAGCTGTATTAAATTTGTTGCAGAGGCGGGACTTGACAGCTGGAGGAGATGAGCCATCCGGAAAGGAAGGTTGAATTAAGGGATTTCTGCTGGCTGGTGAAAGAACTGGGTTGCTGCCAGACATTTGGGTCACAGCTTTGTAACCTCCAGGTACATAATGCAAAAAATGACAGCCCTCACCAAATGGGCACCCAGATGTGCTGCACATCAAAATTAATATCCAATCAGAGATGCATGAGAAAAAACAGAGAATTTGACAGTCCTAAATAGTAATCCTTCCATTCCGAATAAAAAATTCATGTGAAAGTCAAACTTTTTAATTTTGTAACACTTTATATCCTTCTAAATTTTATTAATTTATTTTTATGCAATATGTGATAAAACAATCATGTTTTTCATACACAAGAAAATTTTTGGGAAAACTAACAGAAAACATAAATAAACAAAAGAACATGAACTACATAATCAACAATAATAATATTAAAATAATGATAATGATATTTCTACATACTAAGAAGCACAAATGCTAACATACATGTATCAAAAAAATAAAAAATGCTAACACACTAATGTCAGCACTCAAATGAAGTGACAGGACAGTGACAAGCTGGCCCGAAATTCTCCATAAGTGACATGACAGAGGACAAGACATGTCAGGGACACAGCTATTTATAACAACAGACATTAATGTATTTCTGCTTGCATTGGACTTGTAATTGGCCACAGCATACGAGAGTTTAAGCATTAATATATCTTACATGAGCAAGTTCAAGAGATGTTCCACCACAAGGAACTTCATAGTTGGCCATTGCTTCATAGATTACGATTCAGATATGAAAACATCGAAGATAGTATAGTTGAACCTCATAAATATCACAAAATTACCCACCAATTGTAGTTGACCTTTACTGCATTTCAGATTCTATTTTTCCTCAACACATGGCACCTACGCTCCTCTACGCCAAAATCCACAGAGTTGTCCTCTTTTAACTCATATCCTCATTCTTATTGTCTTCTTTCTTTAGTGCATCACTAATGCAACAGCAGCAAAGATTAGAAATGCAACTTCCAAGCCCAACATTGGAAATTCAAGTTCACTTTCACAAAATGTAACACCATTGGAGACTTAAATTTCCTAATCGTGTGCATTCTAACCCAGTAAGCTTTCAACAATGCCAAAAGACAAACTTTCTAATTGAGTACATTATTGCCTAGCAGAAACTCAAGTGTGGTTCAGTTACATGAGTCATAGTCAAGGCCTAGAAAGAAAGATTAGGAGTTTTCACTTCCACTACCAGTAAACACCAACAGAGATAAGATACATAAATGTATTCCTTTATTGCAATTTTAACTGTTTAACTCGCTGTGAATATGGACACTCCAGCAGCCTGAGAAAGATACTATTGAGCATTTTTCAAAAGCCTAGCACTACACAACCTAGTCCCATCTCAATTATCTGTCAGCCACATTCTCTTCGCACACAAGATTCAGGTTGAGACTTGCATCATTTCACCACTAAAACAAACGTAATACAGAACAGGCCCCAGCATTTCTGTTTCATCAGCAAGGTGCAAAAGCTACCATGCCTGTACAAATATATAACATGATCATTCATCTACTGGAAACTGCTAGCACATTGTCCAACAACTATTGACAGTGTATCATTCATAAGACCTAATATCTCCACTCAGCACACCAACATATCCAACATATCATTCATATGAACTGTACATTCACGTTGGTTAAGTGAAAAAGAAAAACAGCGACTGTATATATCTCCTATGACAGACCGTATATATCTCCTATGACGGACCGTATATATCCGCTCGCTTAGTTACTCTTTGTACCCCAAAATTCTCATTAGAGGCAATAAGTTGAAAAGCAACCGCTAAAATATGACAGCATGATGTGGAGCAATGAGAATATAGCCAAATAAAGATGTCAAGCACAGTAGCTCCACCATCGACTCCTCAACACAACTCAACCTTAGTGACTATTACTTTGGCAGGCGGAAACTTACATCAATCCTTTCCCCATTCAATATGGTTCAAGGCAAGGTCATACCACATGCCACATTTAATCATATTTTTCTTGATTATATGTTCCAGTTCCTTGGATCTAATAATGGGGCCTTGATAATACTTGACACTTGGCTCTCATTTCTTCCTTGGCCTTAGCTGGTAAACCTTACCCAAAGGCACTATTTTTCCAATCATGTTTCATTGATTAGGGACACTAACATAGTTTTGGTCTTCCCCACATCTAGCTTCGTTGATATTGCCATCACACTTCCTAATAAGTACATTAAGGGATCATTGTACGTTGACTTTGCTAAACCATCGTAAGTGATTTTCTCTAATTTTTCTACAATTGGAGCGACTTTTGCTGTCTCTCACGAATTACTTCACTACGAATACTTTTCCTAGTTTTACCACATCAATTTTGGCATTTGCATTTCAACATGATCTTTCTTAGTAACCAGATTCTCGGTTCTACAAAGTTGCACGGCTCTAATAGCTATCCTGTAAGACTTTCCTTTCAATTGGCTAGGTTATGCAATCACATCGCACTCTCGAAGTACTACTCCATTTCACCTAACGTTTAATTCCATGACTAACATTATCTTAATTATTAATGGATCCAAAATATCAATTGATCCCTTTGTGGTGTTTCTTGACCGTATGACCTCACTCTGTTTCCACTAATAGTCCGTCGGATTAAGCTGCATTCTGTAAA
The DNA here is from genome assembly GCA_025631175.1 of Iris virginica. Classification (NCBI taxonomy): domain Eukaryota; kingdom Viridiplantae; phylum Streptophyta; class Magnoliopsida; order Asparagales; family Iridaceae; genus Iris; species Iris virginica. Next base: position 6,492 of record JAOTQG010118805.1, on the reverse strand, counting down.
TTATTTCCTAATCCTAATTATTAATAACTCTTGATATCTAAAGCTTCTCTCACTTTTCTTGCTCCATCAACAATGCTATTGAAAAGTCATAAACCACTTGATTTAGATATAAACAAGAATATGCTTATCAGAGTAGTCAATAGCGGCGCTATCCCGGGATAGCGGAGCGGATGAGGGGTATGCCGCTATCCATCTTCAATAGCGGGATGGTTGGCCAGAGCGGCGCTAATCGCGGCCGATAGCGGGGATGCGAAAATCCCTAAAAAGCCCCTTAATATTTGGGGGGAAATCATGAAGGTTGGGGGTAGGATAGTAAATAGCTCCTAATTGGAGATGAATACCTCAAGCGACTTCGTTCTTTCCCTCTAACTCTCATAACATCGATCCCCCCTTCAGAATTAGGGCTTCGTTCTTCTTCTTCCCAGGTAATATTATGAAATTTAGGTAATATTTTTCATTTTTGTCTTAATTTAGTATTTATATGCATATAATTTTTGTGTATTAATTATATAAAAAAATTTAAAAAAAATTTAAATAGCGGTCATCCCGCTATCCGCTATCCCGCTTTCGGGGTCGGCCGCTACGCGCCGCTATCCGGGATTAACTACTTTGATGCTTATAAACAAATATTTTATCAAATTACCTTCAGGCCCTTTCTCACGTCATTTAATAGAATCAAGCAAAAGAGCCAACAGTCCTAACTCTCAAATAACCCACAACCAAAATCCCAAAGAATAATCAAGGACAATAGATGAGTGCAGTAGGAACATGTTCCTTTTTCCATGAGTCCAAAATCATAAAACCTGCTTTCCATTCTCCTCAAAATATACCCGCAGCATAAATTTAACAAATGCAAGAGTAGATGTTTCAATACTCTTCAATCCATGTATTTATCTCTTGGTCATAAAATTCATATGCTGCAAGTTAAGACTGTAGGTACTCAATTACCCGGAGAAATCACGAGGATACCAAAAGATAACGCTCTCTGATTTCAGCTTAGAGTTATATTTGGAAGAAAACGGAAGATGCTCTAATCCTAACCCATTCCCTAAACATAATAATAGCACAAATGTTCAAGTCATCAGCAAGTCTTTCGAAAATAACATATTCAGGGAGATGTCCTAAAAAAAGGTGCTCTAGTCATGTAAGGCTTCTAAATAAACATAAGCTGATGTGTTTTCAAACTTGCAGCATCAGGACAGATAATAATTGAATATGTTCTTTTTAAGACAATAAGCAAAGAGAAGAATCCATCAAAGCACTGTGCTAAACTTTCTATAAGATGATTTCATCTTTGGCGGACATGGAAGCACAGATATGACCAGAAATGAGAACTACAACCATGTCATGTCACTCGAAGTCGAGGATACATTTGACGCGCTTGCTTTCACAATAAACAGGATTCTAGATCTTGTGTTAAGTAGGTTTGGGAAAATTAGCCAGGTGAGAACTACTAGGCAATGAAAGGGTAATGAAAAGGAAGTACCATGAGAAGTAGTTTCATCCATCTGTGCATTTTTTGGTTGCAAAGCTTGAGCACCGCTTAAGAAAGAGCTGCCCATACAAGATTCGGTTGCTGGATACATGCAGAACTAGAGAAAGACATAAAGGATAAGAAGAAGGAAAAAATTTGGGCACCTAATGCAATAGAAAACACCAACCAAAAAACTAGATGACTCAGTTTACATCACCATAAACAATATCATTCCCATTGACGCCAAAATTTCGATCAGCACAAGTCAACGCCATCCACAAAATTATGAAGATTAGTTGGATTATTCACCCATTTTCATAATGCTTATCAAGTACTACCTTCCAATCAAAATATGTACTACTTTTAGTACCTAATCAAGGCAGCATATCCAGTAATGAATGTTCTCTTTGCTTTCCATCAACTTATTCAGCTAACACACCACCATCAGTTCGCTCTAAATTAATAAAAAAAAAACATATGCAGATCCATCTTTCTCTTTACATCACAGAGTAAATTCTACAGTTAATAAATCAAGTACACGAAACTGATACTCGGATATATCACTTGTGTATTAGCCTACTCTTCACCACTTTTCCCAACTTAGTTGAATGATTGACTCCGACTCTGAAGTCTCAATCATTATGGGTATCATCCTAGCCAGGAGTCTGCTCCATTTAAAATTGCATACTACCCAACAAACCAAGGAGCTCGAGTACACAGCACTTTGTCAAGCCAACATGAGCTGTTATTTTAGCAGTGAGCCTTGAGGAATCTTGATTTGGCATTAACTTCCAAGGGTTCGGCAAATAATAAAAGCAATGATTCGACCATAATTTAGAATGCATTTGTGATGATATTACATAGAAAATTTGTTGTTATGAACATAATGATATTCATAATTGATTAAGACAGCTGCTGGCAGTCAAACCTTTGACAACGCCTGAAAGAGCATCTAAGCTGAAATTTATCCTTTTAGTAAACTTTACCTTCTACTCCATCTTCCACAGGCCCATGAAGAAAATAAAAAAGGCCAGTAAAGTCTATATGCAAGATTTCCACGTCTTTCAGAGAAAAATCAAGTTATAATATCCATGGAGATAAGACGTGTGATTTTACAAGGATTTGACTAAATGCTCAAGCTTACTCAGCCATCCCTTTTCATATGGAGTGAGACTTAGGAAGGAGATTCCTAAGATACTTATAATCTTTTCTAACAGTTTCTTCGAAATTGAAGCAGAAGCTTGATAGTCAGAGTTCACCTATTCTTCAAACTTCATTTCTTCTTAATAGCCTGATATAACTCTGGACTTGGTTTAAGAAATACCATCAATTTCTTGTTCTCTTGAAGATTTTAATTTTAGAACACCTAATATATCACCAATCGTCTATTTACAGTCTATTTCTTGAGATATAGCAAAATCCACTTACAAATCGACTCAACTCAGCCTTAGTCCCAATCACTTAGGGGGGGTGGGGAGGGTACATGATTCATTTCCACTACAATATGATACAAGGTAATGTCAACACAAGGCCACCAGGTGTGATGTGCCTTGTTCATCCACAATATGCCTCCAAGAGCCTAAAGAAGTCAAAATAACAAGATACTACAGGCAGAGTAAACAGACTTACTACAAATAATGCTTATTTGATAGGGAATAAGTTTTCAGCTCACTTCCTCGTAAATCATGGGTCTCCAGTTAATACATAAGTAGGCAGATATGGTTTATGTAAATAAGCTCCATCACTTTTGTTAGGTAGCAAAACTCATTTGTGGGGAAGCAAAAAAGAGAAGGCGACTCCATCTGTCATGACTGAGGAATTTAATATTGCTGTCTTTGCTCAAGATTGCACAAGTGAGATGCTAAAAGCATTGAATAAGGGTAGAAATTCCAAGTAAAAAATAATCTGAAGCCAATAAATGCACGGATTATGGCCTATAGATAAAAAGGCCCACTCATTATTATCAGCTAGCACAAGACATTTGGATAAATACACAGCCGAACTTCCCATATCATGGATAGATCAATATCACTGCCTTAATAAGATTGCGGAACTGAGTTTGCATATCGTCATTAATAATTGGTAGGATTTGCATCTGTATGTTACAACAGTACTTTCATGAAGCTACCAATTCTGTTTCAGTAGTCCTTGTTATCTTGATTAAAGTAGAGTATGACCTGTATCACAACTTTAAACTCCCAATTTATTAGTCAGGATCATAGGCTTCTTATGGAAACTACCGTAAATAAAACTTCGCTTAAAATTCATAAGCATTAAGAAATAAAATAAAATTACATTTACAACCATTTTAGCTAGGTTAGAATTAGAACCTGAAAAATTTAGTGCATGGCTTCGATTTGCTTCCTATACCAGGTGAAAACTCCGTTTCTGTTGCAGCACATTAATTGTTTTATCTCAGTTAAATTTCAGTAAGTTATTAATATCAGAAAATGGCAAATGATTACCGCTACTTTATCATTTCCTATCACTGTTAACCACTTTTGTTCAGGAAAAATAACCAAAGTAAAGTAGAAAATATTTTGTCAATCAACCAATTCAGTAAGGTTCTTCCGTGTCAATGGATATTCCTGAGCTTTGTTTCTCCAGGAGTTTTACGTAAAAGGGTATCCTCTTTATTACTGGATTGGCAACAACTCGAGTGGGATTGATAATAAAAATAAATAAAATAATTTTTAAAATGTTAAAAAATAATGGTGTAAGAGCAATTACTTATGAATTCATACAAACTTTTCATTCATCTAATAAACGAAGGGAATAGCATTAAACTCTATTTCTGTTTTAGACCTCAGAAAAAAAATATTCTCTATCTATCAGGTGGCATAAACAGCTGACAATGAAGAGAAACCCACCCATTAGAAACCTACTTAACAGAGTCTTGTTGGACATAATTACTACCTTAACAGCCTTGACTATACCGGTACACACAGACAAGGTAAGAAGTTCAACTAGAAATCTTTATTTGGATACTAATGAAAACATTTAGATCTAAGAAATGCCAACGGAACTGGACAAAGAGGGAGAAGCTAAATACAAAAAAGACGCTAAACCCTTGATCCATAACAGCATGAAATATCAAGAACCCACCATTAGCTTCACAAAACATAGCAAGTATATTTACATAAACACAAAGAATTCACCCATTTGGAAGGGGAGTAGTTATTTTTAGTTTAAAGAATATGCTACTGCGAGACCTAATACAGGTTCTCGGTAAGGATCCCAAACTGTATTCACCTATGGAACTCTCTCAAGTAACACTGAGAAATTTTCCAATGCCGCACACCTGAATTGCAGGAAAAGAACTTTCCAATCCTGGATTCTTCAAAATTCACCTCTACCCCACATATACCAGAAACCTTCGTACAAAAACATGGTTCAAATTTGTGTTATACGATAGCCACAGAGAGAGAGAGAGAGAGAGAGGGAGAAAATTAATAAGGCACACACATTATAGAACTCCATGCTTTTAACACAACTATAACACCGCTCTGGAGCATGAGGTTGTATTTCTGTCTCTGGTTGTCAAAAATAATAGAAATATGTCGAGGCACGCAACTGACTCCTCCATTTTCTTGTCATTACAGAGTTAGCGAAAATGCACTTGATAGTATTTGGTTATTACTCCCACGGTCCCACCTAATTTTCTTGCTACGACTATTTTTGGTCAACTGAATTGGATTTTGTATACAATTCTTTTTCATTCTCGTGAGTTTATAAGAAGTTGTTAACGATAGTTTACTTAATATTTTAATTACAATGAATGATAGAATTTTTAGAATCTAAAATATAATAAATGTACCCCATATGATAAATTTGATTATGTTTTCTCACAATGAAAAAGGAAGATTTGTTTTGGGACTGAGGGAGTATTTACGTAAAACTTTTAATGATTGGAAGTTCATTACCACAAGCAGAATAAATGTAAGCACAAAATTAACCTAACGTTTATCCATATCGAATTTATTAAAATATAGAGACAATAGGGGAGGATTTCCGTGGAAGGAGTTGAATGGGGAGTTAAAAAAGAGGCGAACCTTGCTTAGATTTCTTGAAGCCGCCATTACCGTTCAAAGCTGCATCTTGCCTCCCTCTCTTTCTAGCTCCTCCGTACTCCATTTTTGGCTTCAATTCACTGCAACCTTCGGAATAGAGAAAGAAACCGATAGAATGATTACCACGGCAGTGAGAGATGGAAGATTTTGGTAAATTAGGGTTCGAAGAGACGAAAGTGGGGGAGGGGGTGGATTTGAGAGAAAAAAATTTGGTTTTGGCTCACGTCACGAGAGGTTCTACGTTTGAGTGATGTTGCCGTTCACGTGCGTAGTACTCCGTATCGTTCATCGAAAAAAAAAAAATGAGACCGAAAGACCGGCGCTCCCCACCGATCCTGCACTCACAGAGAGAGGTGTAGAGCTAACGAATAGGAAGGCTCTTATCCCTTAGGTCATTTTCGTTTGTAACATAGTCAATTTTAATTTACGGAGAATCGAACTCAAATTTGTGTTCTTAAATTTAAGTTATCATATTATTACCATAATATGCACTGTTTTTAAACAATTGAAAGTGAAAAAAGAAATAAAAAATGTTGTTATGCACACAGTAGTTACACAAAAATAATCATCCTACGTACAAATATAAGCCTAATGAATAATGGTATGAGACTTTTGCTAAATATAATTTTTGTGGAGGATCGAGAAATATTGTAAATCTCAAAGTTCCTAGCAATAATAAAGTACAATTTAATTTTACTATAAGTAAAGAATTCAAGTAAACTGTTGGAGAAAAGCATCCTACATACAATTTAATTTTACTATAATTACACAAAAATAATCATCCTACGTATAAATATGAGCCTAATGAATAATGGCATGAGGATTTTGCTAAATATGAATTTTGTGGAGGATCGACAAATATTGTAAATCTCAAAGTTCCTAGCAATGATAAAGTACAATTTAATTTTATTATAAGTACAGAATGCAAGTAAACTGTTGGAGAAAAGC